>JBAMJV010004366.1:0-84392 GCA_037951105.1 Echinarachnius parma
ACCCAAAACTTCGCGGTTTGTCACTATATACACATTTATCTGATTCCATTCAAAATACACAAAACAAAACATAATGTCACGTATTATATCACTATCAATTTATTTGTATTTCAATCAAATTTGAGAATGACACTCACACACACACACACACACACACACAAACACACACACGCACGCACGCACGCACACACACACACACACACACACACACACACACACACACACACACGCACACACACGCACACACAAACATACACATACACTCACACACACACACACACACACACACACACACATACTTGTAAGCACCAGCAAACGGGACTCCTTACTCTTTACCTGGGAAACGGGGACTCACGAAAAACAAAGGATAGGGGGGTTCCTCATGCAGCTAATGCACATCTAGGCCAGGGGAGGGGGGGTATCCGGGTAATATCACATGAGGGCGGTATAGTAGTTTTTTTTTTTTTTCACGACACACGCACGATGTAAACCACACACTCCGATACACACGAAAATGTTACATTTACGTTCGAATCGGGGATGAGCTTCAGAACGGGCAGCAGTTCAATTAGTTACATTCTAAACGTGGACAAGCCATGCTTTCTAATTGTAATTCTAACCGCGGGACATCCGCAGTTGGTGTGTGTCCGCGATTAGATGGTGTTTTGTCATATGTACATGTATGTCCCCGATTTCATGGTGTTTACAAACACACACACACACACACACACACACGCACACACACACACACGCACGCACACGCAAATTTAAAGATGGGGCGTACATAATGGATGTGAAACGGGGTGAAACGGGGTGAAAGAAACGGGGACATAAGGTAAATGGGAACCAAAGCCGCCATTATGTCCAATATTATGATGCCTAGGTCACAAAATTGTAATTTCTGGAATCATTACCGGAGAGGGGGGGGGGGGGGGGGGGGAGGAGGTGTGTATACGTCTTGCCCGCTTGCCCAGCCTATATATATGCTGACTACGCCGCCCGTCTCTTTCAATAATTTCCTCTAATTCTCCCCCTATTTAATTCTTTTCATCGGATTTATATAGGGTCAACTAATAAATGCATGAAATATTTCAATTTCACGGGGGGGGGGGGGGGGGGGGGAGATGAAAAGGGCGAAAACCACAGTTTAATTTGTTTGTTTGGGATGAAATACCTCAGTGAAGTTCCTATAAATTGTAGAATATTAATATTAGCTGTCACAGCTAATAATTCTATTCAATCACGGTGATGGAATAACATTTGTTTAACGATTATTGCTTAAATCTCGTATGACAAGTAATACCAGGCTATATTTATTTGAGAAAGCGCCTTTTCAAATATAAAAACTCTCTTTAGAAAATAACTTGGAGGTAAACATTTGTTGCGTGATAGTTCTCATTTTGTTTTTTGTTCTGCTGCAAAAGATATATGTTCTGAATCTGAACGAGTATAAACCAGTGAGTGGAGTTCGCAAAAGGAGTTCAGGGAGACCAGGGGTGTGTTTCACAACAATTCTAAGTGGAAAGCCATTTGTAGCCTTTGCATAAAACATTCAAAAGCAGAAAATACCAGTATTTGAAACGTCCTTAACGAAAAGTTATATCAATAACTTCAAAGCTCCTTGATAATACAAAATATTAAATGGTTTCAATCAACATATATGCCTTTTGATTTGTGAAAGAACTGTATTAACAATTTTCAAAGAAAGTAACGGCTTTCCATAGCCTAATAGTTATGTGACACTTAGGTCCATCCGGGAATACCGGTGGAATGTGCCAACAATAGTTTGAAGAAAAAACAAACAACATACGGGGAATTAAACAAAAACAAAGACATACATAATGTGTGTGCCCCCAATCAGTTCGACTATACGGTACGCCACTGTGGAACCTCAACGTGGGTCCTATAAGCTGCTTATCTGTACCATTCGCTTATATCATTATCAACGATATTGCGAAAATAAAGTACTCGTATGGCATATTTTGTCCATCCATGGGAAATACAATGTTGGTGTATTGTATATTAAAGTGAGGCCTGTAAAGTGTCTAACTCCACGAAAATTACTTGGAGCTTCCTCGTTTCTCTTCTACCGTGTTGTTTAGCTTATGGTAAGAGAAGAATCAAATAGGGTTAGATTGTTTCAAATGCCCCTTTAGTATGACGATATCTATCATTCAGCTCAAAAGCGTTAACAAACGGTCATAAACCTCATATTCATAAACGTCCGTTGTAAAAGCTGACGCATATTTTCGCCTTTTTAACCAGGAAAGCAGTGTTCTTTTTCAATGAAACGTTCACACCTCATTCGGACATATCTTACAATGATTTTGGTACAGGATTGAAGTCTCAAATGTCATTTTGGGCAATATCTGACACTTTACAGGCCTCACTTTAATTAGCATGATATATTTTAAATTTATTTAAATTAAATATAAGAGTTATAACTATTCAAGCACAATGCTATGATTCTCATCATCATTACTGCTTAAAAATATGAATGTTGGATGATTACAATTTTTATAAAATGTTTAGTGTAGGTCAGTGGTTGAAAGTCATCGACTTTTCAATCGATAACATCATGGGCGTAACAGCACATTTATCTCAGAGGGCCGATTCACCCCCCCCCCCCCCCCCCTGAGAATAATGTGCTCCTACGATTTGCCAGAGAATGGCGGTTGTATTACCCAAACAATGACATGAGTTTGTCCGAATATGACTTTATTTTGCCCGAATATGACACGGGTTTACCCGAATGTGACATTATTTTGCCCGAATGTGACCGTATTTTGCCCGAATATGACATGGATTTGCCCAAATATGACATGGTTTTGCCCGAATGTGAGGTGCTTTTTGCCCGAATATGGTCGTTTTTTAAACTCCAGGGGGGCTGCAGCCCCGTAAGCCCCGCAAGCCCCCCCCCCCCCTACCCCGCCTCCTACGCCTATGGATAGCATTTCATTTGGATTGTGGTGTTATCTTTACTTTTTATATATATGCTTATGTGATTTTGGTGACGGTCCATGATTTTCTCTGGTATTTTATTTGCTAAATACAACGTTGTTTTGTGAGGGTTGTGGCACGATCGGTTAGGCGCTTGACTGCAAAACACGGGAGCCGAGTTCGAACCCAAATCAATACTGCTCTTGTATCCTTCAGCAAGGCACTTTATCCATGCACATTGCTGCTCCGCCCGCTGCACTTAGGTGCAAAACGGGTACTTGGCATGAATGAGGGTGTGTAAAGAATGAGTGCATTATAAACTAGCACCAGCTGGAATGTTCCCCAGGGAGTGGAGGGTGTGTACCATAAAGTGCGGATGTGTATCTGATGTCCGAGGTGAAAATAATGTTAAATGCAGGTTCCTCTGGGATAACGGAGCAAAAAGCACTGAATAGGATAAATAAGACCCAACAATAAATTGTTACGTAATTAGCGTTATCTAATCATAATCATTGTCCTCGATGCTTGCTTTTGAGCGGTGAGCACTTTCTAAACATAACAGTGCACTGCACTGCACTTGCTGGTGTAGTAGTGCTACCAGTCACCACTGCTATCCTGAATCCACCTGTTCGCACGCCCATAATAATTTACGAGCCGCGCTGGTCACATGATTACAACGTCGTGTTGGAAACGAAGATTTCTGAGCTGTACTTATGGACGACTCTATTAATTGTATAGGGGTGTACACATATTGAAATATAATTCGAAGAACAGATCTTTGATAAGATGTGTCAATTTACATTAAGATATACGGTAATAATTGTAATTACTTAATTAAAATTAGTTTCTTGGCTGAAAATATAACTATTGGTTGTTTAAGAAGTGACAATTTATGGTTTTCTATCCTCATACTAAAATAGACGTGGTCTACCAATTAGTGAACATGAAGTTGTGTGGGACAAGTTTGTACATTTTACAACACAAAACCACGCGAATATCTCGTATGATCAAGGATAAAGACCGTACAATCTGGAATATTTTGTGAGACAAATATAATCAAGCATCGACAAATAATATAATGAAGCGTAATGAGAAATATTTACGGTTCCAAACGATGGATTAATCTGGTTGTTTTCTTGGGAACTTCTTCAACTCGGCGGCTTCAATGACAGGTCGAGCGGTAGCGTCGTGGACAAGTTACGGGACCCTGTCCCATTGGCAGTGTCAACAAGCAGCTAGCATGCAGCTAAGCTACAGCAGCACTGAGCTGAACGGGCCACTGATCTGACACAAAATTGAAATGACAGCGACAGCTGATTGCTTGTTATTGTATGTCATAGCATTTTGTACGTCACCAAAAACAAGTTTGCTGGATTTGAGTCTGTAATATTACTTTAAGAAAAGTTTTATGCAGAAAATCGATCGATGTGACGTAGAAAAATAGAATTAATTATGAGCTTTTGCGTGAGAAAGTTAAAAATGTTGAACTGACTGACTTCAGTCTTCATCTTGAATCCAACTTGTCGACATGTTGACTTCATCAAACAAGCTGTGGACAAAAGGAGTGGGCTGTGGGGCGGCATTTTGAGAACGGAAGATTTAAGATGCTTTCACTGTCTACTTCAAAACAAATCATGGCTAATTTCCAATTTGATCCAAGTCGTGGAATCGACTTTGAAACGGATATAAAACTGCTTCGAAGATCAAGGGTGAGTTGTACTTGTAGTAGGCATAACCAAATGAAAATGAAAATTGCACGAAAATAATGCAAATGATATTCAATGGGTTGGGACTTACCTAATGTAAATCATTATGCCCTTTGAAATAAAAAAAACAACTGATATTTGCCCAAAATATGGTATTTAATCCATTTGTTGTGTCACCATTTTCGCCATTCGTTTTATGGCGCGCTGTGCTGTGAGCTTACATTTCGCGTGCGCGCCCGACCGCCAGAGCCCACCATGCCCACCGCTGTCGCTAGCAATTTTAATACCCGATCGCGCGGCATAGCGCATGCAGCACACGCGGTGGCGTATCGCAGCGGCGAACGAGGGCTAAATTCACCAAATCGTGGCCCCACAACCCTCGGTTTGTGCGATAAAACGAATGTGTGAGACTGCTTGAGGCAGAAAAAACTTCCGAGATTATATCGTAAAAACACCTGAATCTTCCAAAAATGCAATTTTCCAAACTGCGGAATACTTCTGATTGCTCTAAAAATCGATATTTCAGCAAAGTTCAGGGCGAAAATGCGGCAAAAAATGACTTACCGATGTCGAAATTGATCGAGTTTCTTGATTCAAAACATCGAACCGGATCTATGATTTGTACTAGTACCTCTTGTGTATACTTCACATGCATATTACGTGGTTCAGTCAGCTGTTCGACCGCATTACATTAGGAAAAATAGTATATCCCTCCACCCTTGCAATAGCAAAGTTGCATTGCCCACAGTCAAATATCGCGCAAACTACGTGTACAAAAATATGGTCCATGCGCGCGCGCCATGTAACGCCGAATGCCGATGCCTACTTGTAGTATGGAAACACATTTTTTCTTTGAAATACATTTTAAAATATGCATGTCTGATTGAAATTGAAAAAGACATTGAAAATAATAAGGAGTATTTTATTCTAAAACTTTAAAAGATGTAAATTTATTTTCATAAACTAAAAGTAAAATTGACATGAATGGGGTAAGAAGAATTAAGATTATTCATAGTGATCCTTGATCAATATTTGTCCTTCCATGACAAAGTAATATTAATTAGCATTTTGATGAAGCCATACTCGGGACTGTATATTACATATTTTTTGTATTTTGTACACAATTTGTTTTCAAACAGTCAACTTCCAGGGCCCTATTGCCCGGGGCAAGTACAAATTGGTGTCGGGCAAGTAAAATGTAATAAATGCCCTAATTTGGTTGCCCGATCGGGCAGTTCTAAATTATTGGTCAACTATGAGAGAATAGTTTAATTCCTTAGGGTTCAAATCTCCTCAAGGTAAGCGGGCAAGTAAAAGCCCCTTGACTTGCAGGGGTGAGTAAACTTTCTGTTCCGGCAAGTCAAATTTGAAAAGTTATGATTTTACTTGCCCGAATGGGCCACTAAGGAAAAAAGTTAGTGTGGAGGCTTGATATGCCTTGCGAGAATAAGAAAGAGAAAAAAGTTCTAGGATAAGAGATACAACCTGGGGCTGTACTTCTGTAGAGTCCAAAGTAGAGCAATGCAACTAGTCCAAGGCCCCGTTGCAGAAAGAGATACAATCGATTGTAAGTTACGATTGATCGTAAGTCAGAAAATGTACGTGTTTCAACCAATCAGATTTGCGCATCTAGAACACGTGATTGGACTTACGATTAATTGCAACTTACAATCGATTGTATCTCTTTCTGCAACGGGGCCCTGTTCTTCCAGGAGTGGAAGTACTTTTAAAAAATACCTTAAGTGAGCAGCTTCAAATGTTGTTCCCGTGCAGCTAATGAAGCAGTCAGAGTTCACCAACATGATGCTGTCGTCAGGAAAGAAAAGAATAGGAAAGAAACCAACAATATGTATCTAGAGAAGAGAGTACATGCTGTATAAATCAATATTAGATACAAATTTCAGAATAGTTTTTTAGCAATGCAAAATGTCCCATTCATTCAGAAGTAGAGTCTAAAAGACTAAAACCATCCAAGTACTGTCTGCATTTAAACAAAATTACCAAACACAGTTTCACATTTGTGTTCCCGCAGTTAATGAAGCAGTCGGAGTTCACCAACATGCTGTTGACGGCAGAGCGGTTCCAGCGAGATGCTAAACTGTCTTCTTTGACCAGGAAGGACAAGAACCAGCTTGCCCAACAGGCAGAGGACGCTCAGTTCTTCAGAATCCTTCTCAGGATGATGATGGAAGTTAGCAGGTAAGGAATTATCAAAGATTTACCAGAAAATTCAATAACATTTTAAATAAACTTTGTTTAAAGGGGTAGTACAGTTTTGGTAAGGCTGAGCTTTAGTAACCAAAACCTGCACAATAACATTACAAACTAATACATGTAGTTATAACTTCACCATGCTCGAAAGGTATAGAAAATTACAAACGACCAAATAAAAAGCCTGTTATCATTAAAAAAGAGCCATTAAAACACAAGAGGGCGCTCTTTAAAAAAGCATTGGTTTTAACCATTTTTCATACAAAATTATGCATGTGATTTTTTGTTGAAATAATGATTTAATAGAGAGATCATCAACAACTATTTAAAAACCTGTTTTGAATTTTTTTGAAAAAGTGTACCGGTAAGCATTTTTACAAAAATCATCTCTGGGCCCCAGATTTCAGCCATTTCTGAACCGATTTTGATCAAATAAAGTTTATTCTGCCAAATGTTGCAATTTTATGCTCTTTCAAATTTTACACTCAGTTTTTCAGTATCTCACAAAAAACTTATTTCATGCAGCGCCCTCTATACCAAAACTGAACTACCCCTCAAAATTGCAGTAAAAATCAAAATTTTTGAAAGGACAAGAAACAGCTTACCCCAAAATACAGAGGATGCTGAAAACTCTTTTCAGGGTGATGATGGAAGTTAGCAGATAAATGTGCAAAGATGAAATAGATAATCCATATTAATAAACATTAAAGGGAGCGTTGAGTATTGGTATTTTCCGAAGTGGCCCCCCAAAATTAATTGTAACTGATTTGGTTGATTTCAATTCCATATGAAAGATCATCGAAAAAAAACATGGGAAATGATAATAATTCCCAATCAAATGCTCTAATTGTTGTGCAATTTGCTTTCAAAATATTATATAAAAGTGTTTGACGTCCGGACATCACTTTTAGAGAATGCTAGCGCAAAGCGCTAGCGTTTTAGGTCCTCCTATGCTTACCGCGCATACATTACAATGTGTATCGCAAGCGCTGTTCGCATCCGCGGCCATCGCGATCATATTTTGTTCAAAATCTGTTCAGAGTCGTGCTAACACACGGAGTGAAGTCGAAAAGGCGCATAAATCACAGATTTTTAGCGGAATGGAGGGAAAAACCATAATTGTAATCCAACCGATAGTTGGATCACATATTGGAGAATGAATCGGTGGTAAGTACCGTATCTATATGTATAATTTTAAGCACAATTAGCGTGCAAAAACAATATTCAGTTTCAGTCCCGTATTAGGAGGACCTAGAACGCTAGCGCTTCACGCTAGCGTACTCTAGAGTTAATTTGACTCTTGAGTTGTAACGGCTCTTTTTGAATGATAACGGGTTTTACTTTGTCGTTTGTAATTGTGTATACTTTTCGAGCATGATGGAGTTATAACTATTAGTTTGTACCGTAATGGTGCAGGTTTTGGTTACAAAGTTAAGTTTGACCAACACTCAACTATCCCTTTAATTAGATTCCTTGAAAATGAAAAGAAAAAACAAATTGAAAAAAAAATTAAATTATTAAAAAATGACTTGTAACAGCATCCGAACAGGGATAGAAATCAATAAGAAGAATTGGGTCTTCATTTGTATGAATACATTACAGGATAATGATAAAAGTAAACAGAAAATGATTAGAAAATCATTTTATATTTACTTGGATCATCCTAGAACACATTATAAGAAAATTAGACCTAAATAAAACTTTACTTATTCACTTTTATAAATTTTAATGAGCAGGTATGATTGCAGTGTGTATCCGTTGACCGGGATAATACTAATTGTGTAAAGCGCTCTGATCCCCACGAGAATAGTAAATAACCGTTATTATTTTTATGCACCCTCCAGATCATCATTTACTGTAACATGTAATCAATTTTGTCAGATTCAACTCACTTGTCAAATAGGAAAGCTTGATACCAACTTATAAATTGAAGCTTCAGCATTCAATATTAAAACAGAACATTAAACTTGTACATAATTTACAAAAAATCGCTCTTCAGTCACACTGTATCCTGTTTCTTAAAGGGACATTCCCTCTTTTGCGAGCCAAATTTCAAAAGTTGCGAGGTTATTGTCTTATCGGAAAGAAAATGTCATTTTTAATAGCATGCCTGAAAAAATTAGGGCTTGAAATCTCTTTTTCGTGGAGTTATAGACCTAAAACTAATAAACCGTTGTCGGTTAATTGTGCAGTATATATGTATATTCACCCAGTGAGGAAGTTCGTACACGGATTCCACAAAGTACCACAACGCTATGCGTGACCCCTCCGTGACCCGCGCACAAATAAGAATAGCATGACCGCACACTAGGCAAAATAACCAAACCTCGTTTAAACTGACTACATGTAATTAAAGTGATCCAGGTAAAGTGGAGAACTCCACGAAAAATAATTGGAGCTTCCTCGTTTCTCTTCTACCGTGTTGTTTAGCTTATGGTAAGAGAAGAATAAAATAGGGTTAGATTTTTTCAAATGTCCCTTTAGTATGAAGATAATTATCATTGAAAATCATTATTTCTAAAGCGTTAATCAATGCTTTTCAAAAAAAGTACACTTGTTTCAGCTGATTACGTCCGAGCGTGGGAAACATTCCCGACCTAGAGAACTTTGATCCAACACTTGCGCGAATTCCAGGAATTTTGTATACCGCATATATATATATGTAAACATACACGGGTGCGGATATATCGTCATAGGCTGCCAGTTATAACTGTTGCAATTCTACGACAAGCCATCAGTATTCGGTGATAAAATATGAACTCAATATTCGTTTTTTCACTAGGTAAACAGTGTTCGTGTTCCTTCAAACTTTCACAAATCTTTCAATTGTATTTTACAATGATATTGATATAGGATTGAAGTCTCAAATGTCATTTTGTGCAATATCTGACACTTTACCTGGATCACTTTAATGTACATATTCTTCATTTTTGAGATTTTTTTCTGTGACATGTATGTACCTTTACAAATGTCGGCTTCATAATACCTTTACAAGAATAAGTACAATATAGTTGTAATATTATGCTAAATCAGTTAAACTCTTTTATTGACCGATAGTCTGATGGAGGGACGCATTCTTTTTTCATTCGTAGAATCCAAATTATAGGGCTGTTCGATCTGATTTTGTGTGTGTGTGTTTTATTCATCCCCATCCTTCAACTGGAAACTGTTCAGACGTTTTGTAAAAGAGGGACTGTCCCTTTATTGGCATGACAACGTTACGAACTTACATATCTAGACCTACAACATGACTATTGTAGTTTGTAGGGTAATTATGAATAACCATGCAAACATTCAGGGCTTCAAGTTCAAGCCAAGATAATGATGTTAATTGCATGTTTGTCAGCAACATCTTTTAGCCATGAACCATTGTCAGGTGTGATAATGGGTGTAGCATTATCACTGTACTTTGGATACAAATACTACTTACTGGGATGGGCATGATTCAGGGGGAAAAAATAGAATTCATTTTTTTTTTCGAGAGCTACTTTTCAAGCTTGTCTGCATGATAATATCACTCTAAAAATTGGTTTTGCATTGAAATCTTTGCAATTTTACAGGGGTTCTATTGAGACGTTCAGGGGATCCTTTTGGCATTTTGGGGGCTAAATTGCCCTGAGCCCCCATGTATTTTTTTCACTGGCACAATTTATTGTTTTACTAAGTGTGTACCGTAAATACCGGCGTAATCGCCGCATGCTTTTTCCTTGAAAAAACCCTGCAAAGTCGGGGTGCGGCGTGTACGCGGAGATAGTCAAAATGTCACTCTTGACTGGCCTCAAAACAACACATTTCAGCAGGTGTGGGACTATTGGTTGTATTGCACTGTATTGTATTGCGTGATAAAACATTATATAGCCAAATTGTCTACCGTTTACCCTGGCCTAGAATGGTTTCTCACCTTTTTTTGCTGATATTTGCGAAATCTGATCAATATGTTTTTAACTTCAAAGTTACGAAACAAATGCACACTGCCAGCGCCGCGCTCGCCTAGCTGTCATCGATCTAGCTACGTGCGTTATGAATGCATTGCATTTGCACGTACGTACATCACAGTACCTGGTTCTCTGTAGTACAGTGCAGTACAGTAGGGTTAAATTTCACGCGCCGCCGATTTCATGCTAAAATTTGGCACATTTTCCCAGCCGATTTTCTGGTTTCCCGCCGTTATTCCAGCTTTTTTTGTCGCCAGTTTTCCTAGCGCACTTTTCTCCCACATTTTTTAATTTTTTTAATTTCAATGCCCAAAGTCGGCATGCGGCGTTTACGCGGATGCGGCGATTGCGCCGGAATTTACGGTAATAAAATAAAAGTGCTATTACTTTACAAATGAAATACAAATGACCAGGGACAAATATTAACAGGCATAACATTTATGGAAAAGTTGTGTGCATTTGCTCCATACATTTCCCCAGCGCGCTTCAACACGGGAAATGAACAGAATCTAGCCCCAATTTCATGCGCTCTGTGAAATAAAACTCTCGTAGCTTAAAGTCGTTTAAACAACCGTCTCGGCTGGAATATTAATCAGTAATAAATTTCCTTTTGAATGGTACCAACTATGTCTCGTTTTGTTACTGGGAAAAGGTGGCCTTTTGTCGTTTAATTTTCGGTATAATTTTTCAGAACGACCACTTCTCTATGGCGAATAGAACAAATTTGACAAATTTTTACCAACTCTCGCTCATTCAGCCGATTGTATGATTTTACCCTGTTACGTTTTTATACCGTCTCGCATACCAACATAAAGAGGACAAAATTACCTTTCTTCTAATTATAATGTAGAAACATTTTGATTATTAGATGGGAAAATAGGGCCTTTTTTGTGTTTCTTGACAACTTGATTTTTCCACTTTTAGCCATGTTTGATACTTTGCGTGTGCTCGTACTGCACATAACACGCAGGTCTACACGTGCACGGGCGAAGGAGATACGTTGCTGCGCAGTGCGTGTAGCGCACTGCCATCGTCCAGTAAATAGTCAATCTACAACGTGAATTAAAAGCTGTTTGTTTGCACGTTGTAATGCGTATAGGTTTGAATCGTGTCGTCTGCCTGTGTTATCTTATGCACGTTTTGGATGGAAACTTTTCCATACATGGTTTAATTCATTGCAAAAAAACATGGTCTAGTCAAATAAAACTTGTACGTAGCTGATAGTAATCACCTGCACATAGATTTGTATAACATGTGAGAGTCTGAGAGAATATAAAAAGCTTAGAAATTATCATACAAGAGAAGACTTAATTGAACCTTCGTTTTTAAGCTGCTGCATAAGATATCTCCTGTAGGCAGTAATCCTTTCAATTACATAATAGACAATATTAGAAGCTTTGGTTCGCTTTTCATGCTAATGAACATGGTGTATGCCAGTACTGCTGCTCATTTACTTTTTCTTGGAAAGCTTTATAGCGCAGACTGAAATTATGTCAGGAAAATTATTGAGTAAGTTCAATTATTTATTTCACCAGTGGTGTAGTGTGGTCGCAGACCTTTTTTTGTGGGGGGGGGGGGGGGGAGGCACACTATATTTCTTCTTTATTTGTTAAAGGATTTTCCTCTTTTTTATTATAATTATTTGTATAATTACCTGTGCACAAGATTTGTAACATGTGAGAGTCTGAGAGAGAACTTAATTGTGATGTTACAAGCTTAGAAATTATTTCATACATCAGAACCCCTTTTAAGCTGCTGGCTGCTGCATAAGATCTCTCCTGTACTAGGTAGGCAGCAATCATTTCAAATGTATTGGTTCGCTTTTCATATATAGTCGATTCTGCTGCTCATATACTTTTCTTAGAAAGTCCATATAGTGCAGGCTGATAATGTAAGGTACAAGTTAAATTATTCATTTCACTTTGTCAAATTATTGGGGGAAATGTTGGGCCAGCAGGCCAATGGAGTGACTGGACTAGTAGCCTAGTACTAATTTGTAGCCCTTCTCTACTGTTCAGCTGTGCAGCTTCATTTAGGCTGCCTTTCATCTACTAAGATGGCAACAACAGGTCCTGAATTTGTTATTTTAAAACAGTTTGAATTTTGCTAGCATATAAGTATTGAATTAGCATCATTTCCTGTTTTTCTTATTTCTTTCCAGATCAAGTGGAATCAAACAGAGGGATGACCTAAGGAAGGTTTATCACTGGTACAGTGTCAACAAAGAGGTCTTGCATTGTGAACCGGTAAGACGAATTATGTTTATTATTCAAGTATTTTATACAAATTTACTACATGTATACTAGCATGTCTGTAGTGAAAAGTGTTTTTAATATGTTACCATGGAAATGTATTTGAGTACTTTTTCTTTGTATACTGCGAGTATGATTATTATTTTGAGTTTAAAGTTAAAGAAAATGCAGATCTTTTCTCTATATTCTGCCCCACTAAAGCTTTAAAAAATTGTTATTCATAAATGTAATACACCTTGATTTAGAACGCCCCTGGCTGTAGAAACCAGTCAAAACGCATTTCAAATGGATTTCACCACATTAATTCATCTCCATGGAGCTACATTTTTACAGTAGGAACAAACAGTTTTCAATTTAAGTACTATTTCAAGGATATTGTTTTGTCTTTTAAAAAGAGCATCGTGAGTGCTCTTTCCACTAGACAAGTAGATGTGGTACGTCATGTTTGTTCATTACATGGATACCACGAAGGAGAGTAAACATCAGAAAAGATCTTGTCTATGTACACTTTATCGACTGTTTATTTAGGGATGGTTGAAACCCCTTGAAGTGCAAGAGATGTATTGCTTTGTCAAGGCTGTCTCCCGTTGAAAAATGACCAATTCGAGAAATGAGAAAATGAAATATTTGATTGCCATTTTGTAGAAGCTTTTCTAGTCATGGAAACCAGAGAGATGAGCAAACAAAGTGCAATAAAAGTATCCAAGGCTCCACACTAACTTTTTCCTCTACTGGCCCGTAGTGAAATCATGGATTTTAAAAATTTACTTGCCCGCTTACTTCTAGATGAGATTTACGACAGTTGATCAATAACCAAACTTGGCCATTTACCAAATTTTACTTGCCCGACATCAATTTTTACTCGCCCCGGGCAACAGGGCAAGTGCTAGTGTCGAGCCCTGCTTCATCCCAGTGTCCAGTTGAAAAGAAAGTTCAAGAAATAAGATTGAAAATTAAATATTTGATTGTAATTTTCAAGAAACTTTTTTGTTGCATGGAAACTAGCAAGGGTGAGCAAACAATTTGTTTTAATATAATTTTTCTCTCTTATAAATGATGACTTTTAGGGGGGAAATGCGTACTTGAGAGTCAAAGTGCTTTGGAAATTTTAATTGACTTGCATGTCGTAGACAACAGAATATAATTTTTTCCATTTTTTCAACACAAAAACAACTTACTAGTAGTAAGTCTCATGCAGTTTTATGTTGACTTAGTCATGGATGGTAGAAAGCAATTGAAATACTAGAAATGATTGCTTTGATAAATTGTGTCCTGAAATGACCAATAAGAAATGTCATTTAAAAGAAATATCTGCAGTCTTTCCCTCTAGTTTCTTAACAAAAATAATTGTCTAGATATTTTATCAATATTTTGTTTAAATTAGCTAGAACTGTATTTCAATACATGTAGAAAATGATAAAAAATAATTGTTTCAAAGTCTTATTATGAAATTTAGCGATACTCTACTGACAATGTTGATGCTTTGGCAATTTTTAAAATGAAAAATAATTTGTAATATATATCAACTAAATATCCCAAATGACTGAATTGTCAATGTTTTTCTTCAAAAAAATTGTTTTGATTTGCAGCTAGATTGGCGGTTGGCCTTTCAAGAAGTAGTTTATTGGTGCATAACATATATATATATCCAATGTTTCAAACATTAATGCAATTCACATTATTTGTCTAATTTGTACACAAAAGCTAGTATTATGGCATATTACCAGAATAAGAAAGAAAACAAACGGGAAAAAATGCTTATCGCTGCATTAAAATATAATTTTAGACAAACAGTTACATGTAGGATACATTGGAATTCAAACTCATATCTCATGGACATGTTAAAAGGTAATGACTCGTTGACCAATGACCTCATACATTCTAGCTTGATTCAATGGCATATTCCTAAAGTATACTAGAATGCTCATCTCGGTGTGTACACATACCGAAGAATATCAAAGCTGTTTTTTTAACATTGCCTAAATCTTATTTGTTTCCTGTAAAAAACAAAAACACTTTCACTCATATATTTAAATTCTTAGTTTGAAAATAAGGAGAATGCAGTGTTCTGTTCCATGTACGTATCAAAGGTATTTAACTTGTTTACTTAAATTTTTGTGTAATTTTTGTGTATGACATTTCAAACTTCGAAGGGGCAGGAAAGCAAGTTTACTAGAAATCTAAAACAAAAACTATCAGAAGAAGCATTTGAACTTTACTCAGAATCCCCAAAACAAATGTGCTTTCATATTAATTCCAATTATGTTTAATAAAGTCAGCAATTTTGAACTTATCTTTTCTTGTGGCACAGCATTTCAAAGGAGCGGGCAAGCAACTTTACAAACGTCCGGAACTGAAGTTTTCAGAAGACGCAATCAAGTACTACTCCGACCCACCTGGTCACAGAAAGCAAAAGCAGGTGGCATTCCAAGGGGTCAACTCCCCCCAGAGTACACCCAGAGGTCAAAGGTCAGATGAGTTTGATGACCTCCGGATTGAACCTAGCCGACCCACCACAGCTCCATCGGGCTTGAGCAGACCAAAGGTAAATTTTGTATGCCTCCGCAATGAAGTGGCCGTCCCGTTCTCGTTATTGCAATATCTCAAGAACCAGTTGACAGATTTCCACCAAACTCTGTCCATCTGTGTATCTTGAGGAGCCAATGAACTGATTAAATGTTGGGGGGTCATGAGGTCAAAGGTCACACCCCTCATTATATATGCAAAAATAGCTTGTTATTGCGATATCTCATGAACCAATTGACTTATTGTCCCCAAACTTGGTACATGTACATGTATCTTAATGAGAGAATGTTATTATATTTTGGGGTCATGAGGTCAAAGGTTTTATATGCAAAAAAGCTGTTAATAGTGATATCTCAAGAATTTGTTGACAGATTGCCATCAAACTTGGTACATGTATGTATTTTTGAGGAGCCAATGAACTGATTAGATTGAAAAGATGACTCTGCTCATAAAAACCACGCAATGGCGGAGACATCCATTTCGACTGTGCGCAGTCGAAAATCCATCTACCGTAAAACTCCGTGTATAAGGCGCACTTTTTTCCGTCGGAAAAAATTTCAAAGTCGGGGGTGCGCCTAATACACAGGTACAGCAACAAAAAAAAATGATGTGAGGGGAACATTTATCAACATATACCTTTTTCCTACATAAATGATGGTGGTTAGTAAAACAAAATACAAGTTTTGTAAGCAGTTACACTCGACTAATTGATTATTCAATGTTCATGAGTAGCAGCATTCATTTAATATTAAATTTTCTTACCAGTGGTCATACATTTTTCTCATTAAAAAACAGTAATTAATGAATTTAGCATTTTGCATATTTAATGAGCATTGCTATCTAATGAAAACATGAATATTCATGAGAAGCAGTTTTGTAAAAAAAAAAATATATATGGGTCAGATTTTTGAAATATGCACTTTTGGCCATTTCCAGACCTTGAGCGCTTCTATAATTTGCTGTGTCTCGCCATTAACTCCGATATACCTGTTTTTGGTCTCATATTAAATAGTATTATTAAGGCTTTCAGAAAATATATAGTTGTATATCATTTCAAACATTCGGTTTCATGCCACAGGACCTCAAAGGTGGAAAAATAGCATAAATTGTCATTTTCCAGAAAATAATGAATTTTTGAACCCGATTAAAAAATATATTAATCAACTTTAAAGGCATTGATGTCTATATTCTCTATCTTACATTTCTGGAGCATGTATCACATAAGAATTGGCGGAAGAGCGGCATTGATATGATCTCAGGGTACATTTCAATAGGAAAGGCCATGATAAGTGAACGTCCGTGAACATACATTAAAATCCATACAACCAGAATTCTACTTAGTTGTCAAAACAAAAACTATTTCCAAAACTAAGGGTTGAACCCACTGAACACATTCTACAACAATTGTTGGCTAACTACTCCTGCTCGCGGAGTAACATTTTTTTGTATGAAATTATACTGGATTTCGTCACGGACGTTCTGTCGTTCTGTCGTCACTGCTATAAGCGAATTGCATCCTAGTCATCAATTGCTGGGGTCAGTCTGATGGACTCATAGTAGGGCCACAATATTTTGCCTATTTGAATACTATCTATCAAATGCAATGTTTGGTTTGGGCCAAAAATTGATCTTCGTGAACGTCCGTGATGAAAACGAACGTCCGGCATGAGTAGACCCAATTACGAATCTGAGGCTGCTCATCTGCACGTAGACACTGGTACAGCAATTTTATCGGGCAAGCAGCTAACCAAGAAGCTATATCAAGCATTTTCGAAGCCTTTTGACAACTATTTATATTACGGACGTTCGCTCGGACGTTCGCTCACGGACGTTCGATCATGAACATTGTTCTAATAATGTTACCATGTTAAACGCTCACAGCAAGTTGATACCGTTTTATGTTGTTAGTACATTGTTATGTCTCTCATATCCCAGATAGATTTATTTCCTGCAAGTCATTTAACTGTAACAAACTTATGAAATGTTGTGCTCACGGACGTTCGTTCGTCATTTATTGGCCCAAAAATCTTAGTAAAAGTTCAAGTACTGGTACAATTTTTTGACAGCAGGTGCCCCTTGTGTGTGCCTTTCGACCCAGGTCATTGCCAACCACACATGAATATGTTGATTTTTAGTCACCATCACGGAGGTTCGTTTTACATTTGATCAACTTGCTTAGCTGTTTTGTAATACCACTAGATATTATATTTACTTCCACCTGTGCAGCGTGGACATTGTATTATAGGAAGTCAAACCCCAAGATTATGATTATGCACAGTCGCAGGCCTACAAGCGAAAGAAAGCTGTTCAAAACATAAAAAAGGGGGTATATGGCGCAGTAACAAGTAACAACATTGCAACCGAAGGTCTGTGTGGAAACTGTTGCCCCACCCTCTGCAAAACTTGAGACTGTTGGCCCCTCCTCTGCTGCAGGCTTTGAGACTGTTTTCTCATCTGCCTGTCGGATTTAAGTCCAACTAAATGGCTGTATGGCGCAAGATTGGTGTAATATTTATGCATTATTTTGATGACTTCATCGTAATAATACTTATAATATTGTCTGTTTTGTTATTTCTTGATATATCAAATATATTGTTTTTGCTAGAATCATTATAATATTGTACAACTAAATTTTAGCTCGCGCAATATTTATAATAAACCATTCAAGGTTAGCCTTGTTCTTAATTATAATTGAAACATTGAAACCGGTTGGAGGTTAACAATTAGGAAACAAGATGTGGGTCAGGAAACATCGGAAACTATCAACATGATTATTTGCAAGATTTAACTTTGAAATATGTTATAAAACAATTTATAATCTCTGCAAATTAGATTTAAATGTTAATCACGTTTAGTTACTTTAGTTAGCCCTTAAAATGATTGAATTTATTATATATGCGATTGTTATTACATTTTATTAAGATATTCTTACTAAATAAAATGCAATAACAAACATGTATAATAATGTTTAGCGTATACAATTTAGCGTAATGGTTTCTATGTCTAATATTTCTTTATACAAAACATAATATGATCTAAAAAGGCATTCTTTATGTATTTATTTAAGAAATAAGTTTTACGTGTATATTATTTACTTTGCTCATGGCTTTTGGTACCCTCAGTTTGTTTCATGTTTTGTGAAAATTTATGGCTGGAAAAGATAAATATATGTATTTTCAATTAATAAACCATATACGAATTGAATCGAAATACAACATACACAATCCAAAATAACTTTTATATATGGGTCTCCCAAAGTCAAAATACATCTCAAATATATATGGCAAGGTTTTGCACATATAAAAACGTGTGATATGCATATATTAACAAATTATGTTGTCACTTACATTTATTTCTGTAAGGAATTGACTCGAGATTGGACACTTGGGTACCACTATAGGCAATTCGAGAACGTCCGTGAAATTAATACGAACGTCCGTGACATTAAGACTCATGTGAGAAACTGTATTCTGGTGACAGGAAAATGGCCTTTATTTTGATTAAACATGTTATTTATGATTGCGGAAATGTTGTAAAATCATTTATTTACAGAAGTATGGTGGCATTTCTGTTATAGAGTGCCCAACCGAGGAAAGCCGGTGTAAAATTAGGGGTTACGATTTCCACAGGTCCACTAAGAGTGATAGTTAAGTAGCAGACATTTCATTATAATCAATTCAGATAGCTAAAATCATATCAACTGATAAATTTATATGTTTTATATTGGTCTGGAGCCTAGAGGAGATTCAAATAAATGTTGTCATCAATTTCTGTAAGACTGTTCAGGCAGAGAACGTCCGTGAAATGTATGCGAACGTCCGTGAAATTGCAATTAAAAACAATAATAGTAAGAAAGAGGGACCAGGCGACTTGGAAAATGTTACTTTTATATCTGACTAGGATGTATGCATAGTCTCTGGCTTAAATATAATAGGAATAGATAAAGTATTATCATCATATTGTTCTATAAGCATTAAGTCAATTCCAACCAATAATAGGACTCATTATAACGACCAGGTCCATGTAAAAACCAAACTATTTAAACAGATTTATTGCAATTTTCAAGTTTGTTTGTATAATGACCCTGTTTTAAAGCCATTTGCGAAGAATAGAAACTCTTTTGGATGAGATCAGATCATTCTGCCAACATTCTTGTTTGTAGCGAACGTCCGTGAGCGATATGGGAACGTCCGTGATGAAAACTATACTCTCTTTGGTCATGTAATTATGCAATATTATGATCTAGACAGCAATTTATCATATTAACATGCACATTTAAGTGTGTGGTACGGGAATACGAGCGTATATAGATGCGTTCCTAAAAAATGCGGCTAAAGTAAAGCAAAGGTTCTGAATAACACATTAATTTTAAACAAACATAACAATTCAGTAAAAGTTTGGACGTTTGTATTTTCTATTTGGCAAATAAAACACAATACTCGTTTGGCATACAGAGAGAAGTAAGTCTTAGAAGTAAATTGTCAAAATATAAGCTGTATATGACAGAAAATAAATTAGATATATGGGTTCTAAATCTATATCCACATAATCCCTCACGGACGTTCGCCTTTTGGAGATGGGTTACTTCAACAGTGAATAAAAACGGAACCACATGGAGTTTCCCAGTATAATGGGGTACGCCTGGAAGCTAGGATTCCATGCTTTCACATTAGATAGATGTCTTTAAATTAAAAAAATTAATTGAATTTTACCCTGTTGGGGTCGAAAAGTGCACTTTTCAAAATTCTGACCCATATATATATATATTTTTTTTTTTTTTTTTTTTTTTAGAAAGTTGGGGGTGCGCCTTATACACGGGTGCGCCTTATACACGGAGTTTTACGGTAGTTTAATCAATAAACTGCTTTGAGTGAAATGCTTACAAGAAAGGTATTGTATTAATTACTCTAGCACTGCTATGTCAGTACTTGTTGATATCAAGGTTGTCAGCAGTCTCCTATTTAATGCAACTTAACACTTTAATGCCCGGCGCAGACAGAGCCGACTCGACTGATTGTCCTTCCGATCGGCTCAGTTTTCAGTGCCTTGCGACACACATTTTGCCAGTCGAAAGACTGTCGGATGCTATTTGGGGCCAATTCAACACGATGGAACGGATCAGACCGACCGGGCCCACCTCTAGCCTGATTGAAACCAGTCGGATCGGGTCGAGTCGGCTCTGTCTGCGCCGGGCTTAAGGAGCATCTTATGTGTCTTTTTGCATTGATGTGTGTACAGATGCCTGTGATGCATGTGTCAAATTGTATGTGACTGCCAGTGAAGCGATATTTACATGTCTATGAAGAACAACAAAAACAAAAAGTTCAATAGTAATTGACAAAAATTTTGTTTTCCCATTCTACTCCCTAAAAGATTCACAACTCACTGCGAAGTCCACGCAACCATGGGTTCAACGACGATGCAAGTTTTGCGGTCAACTACATCAACGCTTACCTCAACAACCAGATCTCCCCGAGGCTCGGCAGACCCTCCTCTGCCATGGGGGTGATCCGTCACGCGCAGATATCCACTCAGGAGCAACAAGAGGGGCGCAGTGGGAGGGGCGAGGAAGGTGGGGAGGGGGAATTCCCGGATGACTTGTCGGCGAAGTCGCTTGACCTGAGCTCGAGCGAGGAGTCCAACATCTCGTCCAAAGATGCGGAGTCTACGATGGGGGCGATGGAGGATGCAGGAAAGTCCGAGGGAGTGATGCATGATGGGAATGGACAAGCGGAGGGAGTGGAGCATGATGGGAATGGACAAGCGGAGGGAGTGGAGCATGATGGGATGGATAAGGATGATGGAACAGTGAGCGAAGAGGAGGAGATGATGGAGGATGATGAAGGAGAGGAGACGAAGGGGCCGGGACTGTTCAAACGTGAGTAGGAAGTATAAAGAATAACATTTGCCAGAGAAAAAAACTACTTGGGGGCTTTGGGCAGTTTGCTCCTCCCCCCCCCCCCCCCCCTAAATAAACCAAAACCCAGGAAGATAAAACAAAAGTTGTAAATTTGCATCTACAGGCAAGCTTGAAAAGTAGCTTCCAAAATACTTTTCCTCATATTTTCACTTAACTCCTAACGTGCCAAGCTCACATTTTTGCAAGTTACAATGCACACAAATGCCATAGAGCAATAAAATCACTGGCACGTTTAAGAGTTAATGGAGACATTAAGCAGTAATTCTGATTGATTATCTAGTAAATCTTAAATATTTTCAGTTAATAGTACATGTATAATTAATTTTCACTGAAATTCTTTCTCCTTTATTGCAATAATTTCCATGTAGAACAAGCAGTTTATATAAAGAACACAGACGAATATAAACGTTTGAACATATTTTTATTTAAACTTCCTTTTCATGTAGGCCCACCTCCGATTACTGCCCTGGTGAACCCTGTAGCTCGGATGACGTTTGAGGAAGAAGAATCTTACCATGGTGGCCAGGCTCCCGAGATGAGTCAAAGTCCTCTGCTAAGGGTGCAAGTTGATATGCCAAGTGCTCACTGTAAGTTTTACCTTCATTTCCACTTTCTTTATGTTGATTTGATTGTGCTATTTGCTAATTAAAATGCATGTATTTTTATATAATTTGTATCTTGAAAGGAAGATAAAAATTTACTTTGAGAAAGTCGTACCACGGTGGTTTAGCTCTCGAAATGACTAAAAAAGTTGAGAGAATGCATGTTGTAGCAAAATAAATTAGTCCTGGACGGGTTATTCTATTTTGTAACTTATGAAACTGATTAAAACTTAACTTTGATAAGAAAGTCTTTCCATGGTGTTCAGGCTCCAGACATGAGTAAAAAGTACTCTGTTTAGGGTGCAAGTTGATATGCCAATTAGTGCTCATAATAAGTTTGATCCATGTTTTAAAAGAAATGTTAATTTGTATTTCATGTATCTTTAGTTTGTGGTGCATCATGCCATGAAGTTGCTGATTTGTGAGTTCATGTCTGGTTGTATTTGGTCTGTATGTTTTATATTCTCTACAGTAAGAAATAGTACATGCTTTAGAGGCCAAAGTAAAGTCCAAAAATTTGCATCAGATCTTTCGTTTAACCCATTCCCATGAAGATTCTGAAATCCACATGGACTCTGTACAGAGCACAACCTGGTTTCCGTTAGCAACGAGTTTAAACAAAGACACCTCACTGTTTTATTTGAATCTCATACATACAGCGTCCAAACAAAAGGGTCAGTCGCCTGCCGAGCTGAAGGCAGCCAACATGCGTAAGTGGAACGAGTACCAGGAGCGTCAGACCGGTGACTTGGGCTCCCTTCAGGACCAGGGCGGGGACAGGATAGTGACCACCGAGGTCCCTGAGAGATTCACCCAAGAGGTCATCGCTAACTATGCCGCTCAAGAGTCATTCGTCACGGACATTGGTAAGTCAGTTAATGAGGAATTCTCTGTGGGGAATGGACATTGTATTCAAGATTGTATTGGTTGGTTTGGTCCTATAAAATCAAATGTCTGGGTTAATTGCTTGAGCTCTCTTCAAGACCAGTGGGGGGGGGGGGGGGGGGGGGGGGGGACAGGATAGTGACCACCAAGGTCCCTGAGAGATTCACCCAAGAGGTCATCGCCAACTATGCCGCTCAGGAGTCATTCATCTCAGACATCGGTAAGTCAGTTAATGAGGAATTCTCACTGGGGATTGGACATTGTATTCAAGATTGTATTGGTTGGTTTGGTCCTATACAATCAAATGTCTGGGTTAATTGCTTGAGCTCTCTTCAAGACCAGGGCTTGGACAGGATAGTGACCACCAAGGTCCCTGAGAGGTTCACCCAAGAGGTCATTGCTAACTACGCCGCTCGAGTCATACGTCTCAGACATCGGTAAGTCAGTTAATGGATGGAATGCTCCCTGGGGATTGGAAATTATGTATTCAAGATTTTGTTGGTTGGTTTGGTCCTATAAAATCAAATGTCTGGGTTAATGGCTTGAGCTCTCTTCAAGACCAGGGCGGGGACAGGATAGTGATGACAGAAGTCCCAGAAAGATTCACCCAAGAGGTTATTGCTAACTATGCAGCTCAAGAGTCATTCGTCACAGACATTGGTAAGTCAGTAATGGATGGAATATATGCCCCCTGAGGGTGGACATTGTATTCAAGATTTGATTGGTTGGTTTGGTCCTATGCAATCAAATGTCTGGGTTAATGGCTTGATGATGCCTTCTTACATTACAGCACCAGGGATTCCACCCAATAGTCTTGCGTCCAAGTCCCTGGAGAACTTCTACAAGCACACAGAGAACCATGCCCCCAAAGTGAACCAGTCTCCAATCTCACCCAAGTCTGCAAGGAGACTACAAGGGCAGAGTGGCCAGGGAGGCACAGAGACCAAGCATGTCACGATAGTGGAGGGTGCGCAGAGCAGAACAATACCAAGGTATTTATAGCCTGCTCTTGTAAATTGGACTATCATGGTTTATTGGTTTTGGGCCCTTATACACTACTGGAACTTAATCATGTATAGTATTTTGATGTGCAATATTTTTTGATGCAACTTGCGTGTCCAGGTATGGATCCTGTCTCAACTGCATCACTAATCAAATGAAATTCTCAGAATGTCTTTTAAAATCAAAACATACAACACCCAGGAAGTTTATTATGAATGAGTTGTGGATATACTTATTACTCATGCATGCTCATGTGTGTTACAAAGATACAAGGTTATTGACTCCATGATGAAAGCAATGGCATACTATATTGATTTCCATACCTTGATAAAGTAAGGTTCCCTGATTCTCTAAAAGCCCACTACACACTACACCAACCGATTCTGATCTGACAAACAACTGCATATCTGAACTAAAGCAAGATGTGTGTAATTAAGCAGAGTGTTATAATTCAGATCCTTAATAATCAGTCATCTGATCATGCAATATGATGTGAGCTTCACAATAATTACTTGGTTATATTACTGTTTCCTGTCCTGCAGAGTTTCTAGTGCAAGGATTGAAAGGGAACCTACTCTCCCTGTTGCAGCAGTGGTGGAGATGGCTGATGATATAGGGGACAAGATGATGGTAGAACGAGAACCGGTAAGAAATAATGTTTTTTTAAAAGGATTAGATGTTTATGATGATGATGAGGATGATACTGATAATGATCGCTGTCAGATAATGATATTGATGTTGCCGTTGACGTTGATTAAAATGACTGTTGATAATGAGGAGTTTGACAGCGATAATAGTAACAAAAGTTAATTGAAAGATTTAAAACTTTAAATCACAGAAGAGAAATTTCATATATGAATTGAATTTTTGATATAATCTCTCAACATTAAGTTCAGATTCATATAGTTTTTAAAATTTGTTATTATGTCATTATAGAATGGTCCAGAGATGCCTGCAGGTTTCCGCAAGCCTTCCAGCAAAGTCAGCACCAAGCGGCCGGCCACAGCCCCCAGCACACGCCCCATGAATCAGGTCAGCGGGTACGTTGGTGTGGGACCACCACCCAACAGCAGCAGAGTATCATCTGGGTAAGCAAGACATTCAATCAAATGGGTTTCGGCTTGGCTTGTATGCTCAATAGGGAGTTCATATTGATATATTACCTATGCCCTCAGCTCACTGTGACACCCCTTGAACCATGCAAGACATTATCATATTGGCTAGTATGGTCCCTATGGAGTTTGTATCAGTGAATGTATACCACCTTGAATCAGGGAGGTGGGTATGTGGGTAATTGTGTTTATTGGACTACCACCAAACAGCAGTAGAGTATCATCTGATCACCTGGGTAAGCAAGACATTAAGTCAACCATGCTCTCCTATAATTTGATGTTGATTTAACTGATATAATATGAATATGCATTGTTGTTTTGTACCCTTTATTGATATCCATGTGACATTTATCTTTGAATGATTTTCACTAGAATGTAAATTGAAATTCAGTGTTTTTTTCTCCCAATCTGTATCATTCCAGTCATATCAACCCAGAGTATAAATCCAGAAACAAAAAGGGTGAACTCATCTTTACCACTATTAATCTCTACATGAAATTCATCTTTGAATGTTTTTTCTTCAAAATGTAACCTAAAATGCATTGTTTCCCCCCCCCCCCCCCCCCCCCGCCTTTGTCCCTCTAGTGAAAACACCCCAGAGTACACCCCCAGGAATAAGAAGGGTGAACCCATCTTTGCCCTGCCCGAGGAATCCCCATACAATGTGCATTTCAGAAGAAGTGGTGGTCAGACATCAGTCTCGCCTGTCATCCCTCACTCCATATCAAGACAGCAGTCGCCGGTCGCCCCTGATAGCGCCAGATACATGTCAGTTCTTCCTTCGTATTGTATTTAAACAGAATAAAAAGTCTCTATGTATACCATTTACTTGGTCTCAGTTTACAAAACAAACAGTATTGATCAGTTTACCATTATATAATGGTTTACAGACTTGATCCAACACCCATTTGCTACAACACACTTAAATTAACAAAGCTTTTCCTAGAAATTATTTTGTCTTTTTTTCCTGTTAAGCAAAGATAATAAATTAATCTAATAATAAAGTTATTTGTTTCTGTTTATCTTTTTGTATGGTCTAAATATCAGTCATTGCATGAAAAACATATTTTTGTATTATCAGCTGTGCATTCACCTCGGAAATAATTTACTTGTAGTAGCTATTAAAAACATTACCAGCTGTAGATTCTAAATAGAATTAAATATGCTTTGTAGATCAAAATACTTTCTCTCTACTAGCTCTCTACGTAGAGAAAGCTACAATTCATGTTCTAGAAATAGTTTGTCATAGTGTTAACCCATACCCTACAAGATTTTGAAATCCCTAGATTGACTTTGTACACAGCCTATAATTCATGTTCTAGAAATAGTTTGTCATAGTGTTAGCTTGTATCCCATCATTCCCTCTTCCTTGCATGCTTTGACCTACCCCCTCTCTCTTTCTCTCTCTCTCTCGGTCCTCCCCCTGTTATAGGTGGCGAGATGACGGTCATGGTAACATGACATATAGAAGTCACAGGTAAATTTATATATTTGTGTCTAACATAATTTGTGCAAATACAGTCAAACCTAGTAATTGCAGCTACTTGTCAAAAGCTCCCAACCTGCCTATATAATAGTGACCACCAAAAGTGTTGCCCTGCAGAGAATAATATGTAACCTGTCTATAGAGGTCACCTGTCTACAATGGTCACTTACCGTGATTCCCTTAGGTGGTCACCACACAGGTTTGACTGTATTTAACAATTTTCAGTATTTGTTTCATGACGTTTCATGAATTCGTGCAAATACAGTCAAACCGAATTGCAGCTATCCTTGTCTATAGCAGCCAACCTGCCTATATAATAGTGGCATCAAAAAGTGTCCCCCTGCAGAGAACAACTATGTTATAGAGGACACCTGTCTACAATGGCCTCTTCCCTTGTTTCCCTGTAAGTTGTCACTATACACAGGTTTGACTGTATTTAACAATGTTTAGTATTTGTTTCACGATGTACATGTACATGTCTTTATGTAGAGAACTTTTGTACATCATAACAATATTTTGTTTGTAATTTATACCGTATCCTTTGATTTTCTTTACTTACTGATGTGCAACTAACATTTCTTTACTCTATCAAGTACTAGCTGTCCTTGCTATTCATTCTTACACATGCATAATCTGGTTTTTAGTTTCTAATGTGTTAATTTTGTTTTAATAAGTCTCTTTTTTAGTGATATATACCCAAATATGATAATATTCTTTCTTTGATTCTGTGTTTATTAGTGTCGCATGGGTGTTTGCGTTTTCTGGTGATTGGATCTAGAGTATCTTTCTTTATGATATCCTTGAATGTAACTACAAATTAAGCTAGGGCATATGTCAAGCATTAATCTTAGGATGTGGGGGCTATCATTTAAAACAAAAATTGTGACAGTAATAAGTTTAATAACCCTAACCCAGATGAACCCTTCTACATTATATTATATATTTCTTGTCAGTTTCCTTATGTTTAAAATAACATAAATTACCAATGATTTCTTTGAGCATGAAATTATTTATTTATGACTTAACTCCTCCTTTCTCTAGCAGGATTCAGAGTGCCCCTGTACAGCGGACATCGATGAGAACGGCTGGCTCTACCAGAGGGGGGAACAGACCTAGAACAGCCACATCAGAATCAGCAGCTAAGAAATGGCACTCATGCACGGTGAGTATTTGGGAGAGTATTATTGTATAATTTGCTTTTTTTATATGAATTGCTCAATGTTATCTCTTTTGAAGTGTTGATTTTATGTTTTTGTTTGTAATCTATCAGCATGTCAGAGGAAGAACAAACTTTTGTGAGCACACTAGCACAGATATAAACTTCCATTATTCCATATTATTCCATACTCTCTCTAACAAACATATTCGTATTTCCCTTACTCCATTAGGCCTGTGAAGTAATAATGATAATAATAATACACAGTTTTTATATAGCGCATATCACATTGCAGATGCATGTCTCTATGCGCTTGTATTATTACCCTGGTCGTTACTGGTACAGTTCATCCTGCACATTATCTTGCGCGCCACCTCAACTCCCCGGGGAGCATACAAGCCAATGGCAGGCATATGATAGCGCCCAGGCTAAATAACACCCAACCAGGTCCCCATTTATACTCCTGGGTAGAGAGCTGCAATATGGATTAAATGTCTTGCTGATGGACATAAATGATGGGACATCGACCGGGTTTGAACCCACGACCTCTAGATTTGAAGTCAAGCGTCTATCCGATGAACATATTTATCACTAATAATCACACTATGACATGGTTTATTTCATTAGGCATGTGAATCCAGTATCAGATTACCCCAGGCTGCCAGCCATCGTATGAAGACTATGCACCCTGTTACCATTGCATCCATGCTGTCCATCAAGGCACTTGGTGGAGACCAGCGTAGAATGAGGTAAGTTTAATCCTATGATTACTATCAGCACATATCTATTAAATAATTGTAATAATGTTTTTGATCTTAAAAAAGCAGCCTAATATGAATAATAAACATCTCTAAACGCTTAACATTATTACCTTGGTCATCAGACACACATGTGCAATATAATCCCCATGTGACGTTCACATTTGTGTAATAACTTTTATTGAATCTTTATAATAGGTAGTAATAAAGTTATTAGCAAAGTATTAAGCATTTTAACTGTATATAGAATTTAGTAAATGGTTATTGAATGTAAATGTTAAGACATTTGGAAAAGGTCTTTATTTATAGAGAAACTTATTCTGTACTGACAGTAGAAAGAAAAAAACTTGTTTATCTAACAGTGGTAAACCAGCATTTACAAAACTAATCTGAGCCCTTACTTTTCTAGATTTTACATAGAACACAGATAAGATTTGTATTAATAGTACTTTAGTCATTTTTTTATTGTGCGATTTTCATCAGCCTAGTATCGTAAACTAGCTTTTCAAAGAGATGTTTCCTAATGTTAGCCTTGTTTTATAATTCCCAATGTATTCTCTTTCCAGCTCAAGGATGGGGCACAGACACACTGGAACCTATCCATGGGACAATCTAAACGAACATGTAAGTCTACCTAAAAATAAAGTTGTATTGTTTATTGTTTATTGTAGCACTCTCCACCTCATATTCAATCAACTTGTTTCTCATAGATTTTTGAACTTCCAAAGAGGTAATGGAAGGTTAATGGGTTAGGTTTATTTTAAACTAAATTAATGGGGAAATTGTTGCCTCTTTTGTATGTAAAAAGTTATTACAAAGTAAAATCTGCTGTTTTTTTCTTGGGGTAAAATTCAATATAATTTATTTTTAATTTGATAATTTTACTTTTTTGTCCTTGATGGATTTATAACTATCCTTAACTCATTGAAGGTGATTTGACTTTGATATAATTCACATCTTTGTTGAGACTAGTCTAGAATCGGCTAAACCATCATTGTACAGTCAAACCTGTCTTAGTGGCCACCTGTCCATAGCAGCCAACCTGCCTAGATAGTGGCCATGAAATTTGTTCCATTGCGAAGTAAAACAATGTAATAGAACCTGTGTATAGAGGTCACCTGTCTACAGTGGCCATGTTTCTTGGTTCCCTTAGGTGGTCACTACAGGATTGACTGTATTTCATTATTCTTGCGACTTCATTCTTCTTCAGTTTATCTCGCATTTTCACAACATTGTGATCAATATGGTCTATAACCATGCCCGTTTCATTTTGACTAGGAATCTGGTTCTGCTAGTGTACCACCCAACATGCAGTACATGTCCATCAGCACTCCGGCGCCCATTAAAGGTAGGCAGTTGTCACACTCAATTTAATTTGTCAAACAACAGAGCGTGGAATTAATCAGTGGAAATCATAATAGTTCATGTATTGGGATGAAGTTGTTGCATATCTAGAATGAAAAATAACATTAATATTTAGACAAAACATTTAGATTGTATGTAACTTTGATGATGATGTTACCTTTAATAAAAAAAATAATGTTGACATTTTGACAAAACTTTGAGGAAGGATGCAATATGTGAATAAAGATCACTTTTATGTGTGGAGTACAATTCGTTTTTATTTGTTTGTATTGACACCTTAGTTACAGGAAAGAATGGAAAAAGCTCCAATAAAAGAAATACATTGTGTAGAATTTATTAATAACATTGTCTTATTTTGTTCTTCCTCTTTTCTCTTGTGTGCAGTGAGGAATGCAACTGATGGGTAAGTTGATACAGCAATCATTTTTCAACCAATGAGAAAGTTTGTACAAAATTATTTTATTATCAGTCATTTTATTGAGGTTTCTCAAGTATATGTTACTTTTGAAACCACTTTGAAAAGAATTAAAGAAAGCCTTGATAATAAAACAAAGTTAGGATTATTACCATGAGATTATTGTCAGCACATTTATTGTCAGCACATTATGCGTACGACAAATCAGAAGTGATGTGGTAAGTGTGAAAGAGATTGTGATGAACATTAATGATTTTTGTTTCATTTATTCCCATACAGGAGCAAGGCCCCGAACCAGAGCACAGAAAGTCTGATGGTCAAAGACACCCTACATTCTCCCTCTCGATTATCCGGGGTGTCCTCTCCCCACAGCCCTCTACCGAACCAAGGGTGGTTCATGGGGGAAAGCTCCAACGGGGAGCCTACGATCACCGCCGACGGGGGGTTGTCGACAATCCACGGAGGGGACGGAGCGTCGTCCACCATGATGGCTCCAAGTGAGCGCAGCTTTGACGGGATGTCGGATGTGGACCTGGCCGACCTGACCGATCAGTCCTTTAGTCCTCTGGACACTCCCAGGGACACCCCTAGGACTCCCGACAGCGGGAGATCCAATGGGGTTCTAGATGGGGAAGGGGCTGCCTCTGGAGTCCACAGTGGAGACGTTGTCCAGGTTGGTGCCCAGGGTGATGCTGAAGCAGGAGGGGCAGGGAGAGAGTCGAGGATGGGAGGTGCCAGTATGTCGCCTGATTTCCCAGATGCTGAAGCAGGAGAGACGGGAAGAGAGTCAAGAATGGGAGGTGCCAGTATGTCGCCCCATTCCCGAGATGCTGAACAAACACAACAAGATGATGAAGGAGGAGAACAAGGAGCTGTTGCAGAAGAGGCTGAAGCAATTGTGTCAAATGAAGCAGACAATCAACAAAATCTTGGTGGAAATGTTAAAGAAGCTGAAAGTGGATCACTTGATACTGCAGCACTGATTTCTAATCAGACTGAACAGGGTGGAGAACCGGTGCAAACCGGTTCCAGTCTGCCCAGTGCAGAGCTTCAAGTGGATCAGTCTGGATCAAAGCAGGCGGTGGACACACTGGAAGAACCGGAGCAAACCAGTTTAGAAGCGGACCAAACTGGTATGGAGGCTGTTGATGTGGAGCAGGCATGGACTGAACAAGGTAGTGTAGACTTAAATGATTCTGATCCTATTTCTGTGATTCAGTCTGTTAACTTACCGTCTCAGAATGTAATCGGGGAGACTAACGATCAGACATATGAAGAGACAAATTAGTGTTTTATTCCTCAATAAATCATTTCCAGTCTCATTACATTTTGACTCCTTCATGGTAAACAGTTGTTAATGTATGTACCTTCATTCCACATAAATAGATGAATATATTTTCATGCCGTCATTCAGTTATTAATGGGACTCCATTTTTTATTTGCACATATCAACTAATTTATGTTATCCTTTGGAGGATTACATAGACCTCCATTTATGATATTTCATATGATCATTGTAATAGCACTGTGCACTACCATCCGCACCACCATGCAATTCATTATTATTTATAGCTATATTGCAATCATGACACATGGGTTTACATTTTTATGGACTTTTTAGCTTGTCTCATATGTATCACGATTTTATGCATCACATTTTGTATACAATGTTCACACCGTACAGCTAACTGAGCTAAATATCTGGGGGTGTATTCTGCAAACGATTTTAAGCTCAAATTTATTGCATCTACGTCACTAAAATATTTTTAGCCAAATCAGTATTTTGAACCTGAACTTAAGGAATAGCAATTTGCTAAGATATATTTTAGTGAAGTAGATATGACGTAGATCAATTTTAACTTAAAATCGTTTTCAGAATACACCCCCAGGAATAAGGGTATTCCACTGAAGTATAGTAATAATGATTCATATTGAACATACATGTACTGGCTGGAATTAAAAAAGATAGTTTCAACTTAAACCATGGATTTATGCAGTGCAGTAACTTCATCTCTTATTTCCAAACTAAGGAAATGATTCAGGCATTGAAACTACTTTTAAAACAATGCACATTTTGTATAATTGCTTAAATACTGAATTATTTGTTATTCAGTGAGTCCTAATATTGTTTAATCATTTTACTGGCTGAATTAATTTTCTTGTTTGGAAAATGAGAGACGGAAATGCAGCACTCCATAAAACTGGGGGCATTTTAAAGCATGGTTTGAATTGAAACCATCTTTGTTAATTCTAGCCACAATGTACACATTGATCTTCTTTGTTGTAAATTTGAGCACATTTGCAATTTGAAGGATGTAGGAGTAATATACTTCATGCAAGTTTTATGTTTCGTCCATTCATGGTAAAGTGACCTTTGACAATCAGTGTGACAAATATTATGTAAATAAGTTTTAATATTAATTTTGTAAATTGGTTTTTTATCTGAAAAGCAAGAAATTTAGAAACAGCTGTGTATTGCTATTGAGTCCTAGGTAAGCCTGGCCATAAACATATAATGTACTTTGTAAAAGTGTTCATCATTTCTTTAGCAATAATCTACTCTGATCTGAACAATTATTAACATGAAATAGTGACATGCATAGTTAAGAAAAATAAAGGGTACAATTTGTAAATATGGTTAATGGTTACCGTACTGACCGGCGTAATCGCCGCATACTTTTTCCTTGAAAAAACCCCGCAAAGTTGGGGTGCGGCGCGTACGCCGCGATAGTCAAATTTTCACTTTTCACCGGCCTCAAAACAACACATTTCAGCAGGTGTGGGACTATTTGTTGTATTGCACTGTATTGTTTTGCGTGATAAAACATTATAAAGCCAAATTGTCTACGTTTACCCTGGCCTAGGATAGTATTTGTGACCTTACACCACAAAACGACCAATAAGTCGGGAAAACTGATTTTGCTGATCTTCATATAACATGAAAATAGAAGTCATCACCTTTAAAATGGTATATAATTCGTCATGTTTCGACTAAGCAAACACTCTCAAAATGAATGTCAAAGATTTGGAATTTGGCTGAAGCATTTTTTAAATAAGGGAGAAATGGGCCGCTTAAAAGATCAGTGTCCATTCAAGTGCTGTAATAAGATCACATTCATTAGATGGAAAAATAATATTTAAACATGATTTCTGACGCTCAAAATTTCACGGAAGGTAGATTAAGATATGCCCATTCAGGAAATACCAAAATCCTAAATCTCATATTTTTGACAAAGTTTGACTATTTTAGCTAATTAAAGAGAAACTACACAGCGACATAACGGTCGTTTTGTGGTGTAAGGTCACATTTCACCTTTTTTGCTGATATTTGCTAAATCCGATACGTTTTTAACTTCTAAGTTACGAAACAAACTACCACTGCCAGCGCCGCGCTTGCCTGCCATCGATCTACGTGCGTTATGGATGCATTGCATTGCACAATAGTACAGGGTTCTCTGTAGTACAGTGCAGTAGGTACGTTAGAGTACGGTTCGGACATTTTGATCGAGATGGTACATCGTAACTCGTAGCTTGCATGGCAGTTAAATAGCGCGATTGCGAGAAATTTTACACGCCGCTGATTCCCTGCTTAAATTTGGCAAATTTTCCCCGCCGATTTTCTGGTTTTCGGCCGTTATTCCCGCTTTTTTTGTCGCCAGTTTCCCTAGCGCACTTTTCTCCCACTTTTTTTTTTTTCAATTTCAATGCTCAAAGTCGGCATGCGGCGTTTACGTGGCTGCGGCGATTCCGCCGGTCAGTACGGTATGCAAAAATGAGGAACCAGAGTGCATAATTGCTGTCTGTGCATGTTCATATTTTGGGTTCTCTTCATCAATTCATTTGTATAAGTTGTACATACGTTATGTTATGAATTGTGTATTATATTTTTTGCATGTTTTTATGAAAGTAGAAGGTCTTAACATAATATTTATCAGCAGCAAACAATATACTTGCATTAATTCAAAAGTAATGTCTTCCATGCTTTGCTAATAAGTTTATATATAAAGCATTGATTTTCATTTTTTCTGTGCAAAATGGTTTGTCAAATTTTGTATAGGTCAATTGTTTATGTATAATGCTTTTAAAGCAAACATTAAATCCAATCATGTATATTTATTAGTAATTATAGATCTATATTTAATTTTAAATTTAACAATTAAACATTTATTTAAAAAAAATCCCAATGTGGTCTTCCAAGTTGTTATCTATTGTTTGTAGCTTACCAGGTGTTGAAAGCAAGTATTCAATCAGATATACAATACAAGACCAAACTCATTATCTCACCAGTGTCATCATTTATTACAACAATGGGAAATACATTCATATCCAATATCCTTCTATTAAACTGAAGACATAGTTAATAAATACATTTCAATATATATGATATTCATCACAACAAGTCTATGAACAAACATTATACATTTTACATTCATGGCTTACAAATTGGAACTACATTAGAATTGCTAAAAGTAGAAACGATTATAATACTTTCTCCCGTTTTGCAGTATTCTAGCTGCTTGCTGTGTTATAGCTTTTTGATTTGGGTACTCTAGGATAGTTCTCATTTCCAGTTTTATGACAGTCGATACTTGCTTTTCATCTCTGCCTAGCTATGAACAAATGATTTGCTACTTAACATTTTAGCCCCATTTTCATCTCTTATTTTAGGCAAATTCTCGAGAAACCGAATTTTCTTTGCTAATTTTTTCATTTGTATTATTCACTTCTGGTTAGTTTCCCTATGTTTGAAATAATGAGATATCTTTGTGTTATAATGTAGCTAGTGCATTGTTCAGCATTTATTTCCATTCCCACTGTAGTTAGATAATGCTGTATAGCATCTCTTTTTATTTCAAAATTATTTCTGCATCATTTTTCGAAATTGTCTATTTTCCAATGTCTAGATTTGTTTTTCTTCTCAAAGTTTGATGTGGCATTTTTGTTAGAAAATTTGTGATTGGAAAACTTCTTTGTTGGAGTTTGATTAGTTTTTTGTGTGATCTTATTGGTTTGAATTCCAAACCAGTCATTCATGCAGATGTTTCCTTCTCTCTATAATTTTTTTTTTTTTTTTTGGCTTTTTACAATATTGAACGTTTCGTTCAACAATAGTTTTTTTCTTCACATTCTGGTACTTAGAAATGACACTTTCTTATTGTTTTAAATACATATGTGCTAAATTGGTGATGGGATAAATGACTTTGTTACTCTGTTATCAAAAGTTTAATAGATTAATTTGCAGTGTGATTTTGATCATGGGCTTGTGTCAAATGCGGATCATTAATTCATGGTTTTCCATTCTCCATTCCATCTACTCTTCTATCCATCCTCCATCTCATCAGCTTCCTCCTCTGCTCATACTTTCAAAGTGCGTGTGGTAGCTAGACCATCTTCTTCATCATCATCATCATCATCATCATCGTGTGCCGTGCCGAACAATGAGCATTCGTTCGTTCCCGTCGAAATTCACGAGAATCACGGCCAACAGTATCACCATCCTCATCATCTGCATCATCATCACCATGGTTACCATGATGAGGAGAGTATCACCCATCAATCATCATCATCTGAGGTCCCAAAGGCCAGAATCGTTACTCTTGACCTGGGTGTTTCCAGGGACAGGAGCAAGGGCTCTCCTGTCCGCGTCCTGCCAAGCAAATCTCCAACGGGTAACTATAATGCACGACATTCCCTGCTCTTAGGAATTATGTTGATTTTATTGTGTGTTTTTTTGCAGGAGTCATCTCTTCATTTTTGGTATTCACATTTTTAATTACCTGTACAAAAATTCATCATGATCTTTAACAAATCAATCATTAACAAGGACAATATGGCAGTAATAAGTTAATATTTTCCATACCTATTAGTTTGTGGTGTATTGATGTAAAGGTTATAATTAATCCATTTTGATTTGTTTATGTTGAAGAAAAAAGTCTATTTAAATCTTATATACAAATATTATTTGAAGAGTCTACAGTAATGTTAATTAAGTGCCTATTTTGCTTGTAGCGTGTATTAAAACGAGTGGAATGATTAGAAGCAGCTCAAGGGTGCTGTCTCTTCTACACATCCCACCGCTGCCACCAATGCGACACCCGAGTACACACTGATGATGCTCGCAGTGAGCAACAAGCCCCTGACTCCAACAGTGAATATCCTCAGAACAGAAAGCATTCTGATCCTTAATTGTTACCCATCCTTAAATGTTACCCATCCTTAAATTATCTTCTCTTTATAGATAGTTCTCTGTTTGATTATTCTTCCTTCCCAAGTCATTAAATAGTTCACAGCCTATACAGATTTGAATTATGATCAGCAGCAACAGTCGCTGCCATTTTCTACTTGTCTCTGTAACAGATATACATATGTGTATCCATTCATTATTTCTAATTTTTGCAGCCTATATGAAGTTGAGTGAGAATGATCAGAAGCAGCTCAAGGGTGCCGTCTCTTCCACACATCCCACCGCCGCCACCAATGCGACACCAGAGTACACACTGATGATGCCCGCAGTGAGCAACAAGCCCCTGACACCTAGGGGTAGTCCTCAGAACAGCAGACCTACCACGCCCAACAGGTCACCCAGACACTCGCCCGTTTCCCCTAGTCTCCCCTGTCCGCGCTATGCCCGGTCAACGTCTCCATCGGTCAGGGGTCAATCGCCTGCCTCCACCAGTGGTCATCTTAGCCCAGGCTTGAGGAATTCTCCTTGTGGTTAGTTTATAGCATTCGTGCATCCATTATATATTGGAAACAAACTTGAATTTCTTTCTTTATTGTATAATACAATGGAACTGTGAATCTAAAAAGTGCATATGTACTTCTTTCTCTCACAAAAATGTTTCCTTACAGAGATGCCAAGTAGTACATTTTGTTGATGTAAATACGGCAGTACATTTTTTTTAGCAATAAATATGTTTCCCCCCCCCCCCCCCCCCATCCTTTAGTAATGGATGGCAAAAAGAATTACGTGAAACCCTTATAAACTATTACTAAAGTTACACATTTTAAATATATCACAAATAAACAAAACAAACTCATAAAAACGCTTTGTGATGGACTGAACCAACTTTTATATTAATTTTGTATTATCATTCTTTTATTCTTACATTATTTTTTATTGAACAAACACATCTCAATAAAACAAACAAAGTACGTTTTTAAGTAATTAAAATTGTCCTAATTGTAATTTCTTTGATTTCAGGTTCCCATGCCAACAGTAGAAGTCCAAGCCCCTGCTTATCTCAGGCTTCACTGCATCAAAGACCAAGGTCAGGGAGGTCAAAGGTCACCTCTCCAAACCAGGCAATGCAGTCTGTAGTCAGTGTCAACCTGGAGAGGAAGGCCACTGAACTGGGAGGAGGAGATGGAATGAGAGCAGGGTTGATGTCACTAAGCAGCATCAGCATCACGGCAGAAGATGCAGAGGTATGTATCAATGATTATAATAGTCCTAGGCCCCGTTGCAGAAAGAGATACAATCGATTGTAAGTTATAATTAAATGTAAGTCAGATCATGTGGTCTACATGCCAGAATCTGATTAGTTGAATCGCGCAAATTTTCTGACTTACAATTAACTGTAACTTACAATCGTTTGTATCTCTTTCTGCAACGAGGCCCTGGAGTGTTCCTATTGCGTTTTTCTTTCAGCAAGAAAATGTATTTACATTTGCTGCTCTTGACCCAGAATGATGATACATGGTTCCTTAGCACTGTGTGCACCTGTATGAGGTGCCTGGCTGGAGTACTCCTCAGGGAGTAGAAAATGTGCACTTTGTGTGCTGGATTGATTTTCAGTGTGTATCTCCTGACCATGGTAATAATGATGCGCCATGAGCGGTATATAAGTAGCCACCATTATTATTATTATTATTTAAGTTACATTATATGGTGGACTCAACATTATGGAAAGCTGTTAGTTGCTAAATGTACATGCATAAACTTATTTCAAACACAGCATAAAACATAAATTAGCATTTCAAAGAAGATGTTTTGTAGTCTAGCTTGATGTCAAATCTTGGATATATTCAATTTCCCATCAAAGGTGTCTGCGATAACTGATGACTATGATGACCTTGGAATCATTGATGATGACGACGGCACAAGCATCAGCATCCTCACACCAGATAATCTGTCGTCGGGGGGAACGTCACCATCCATCACCGTCACCATGGATATAGGGACTTCAGACCAAGGCCTTCTGGTGCCGGGGGGCCAAGTGAAGCGTCCGAGCTCCGCGCCAGGGTCACGTACCAGGTCCAGGTCTGCCACTACGCTGGGACTACCCGCTGATGATGGAAAGGCCAGACCAGGTTCTGCTAGAGGACCAAGAGCGAGGCCTAGATCTGCAAGGAGGGCTGCATCACCACAGCCGCATAGACCTACTTCACCCAGGTAAGTAAAGTGTCACTGACTTACATGTAGATTCAAATAGTAATGAGGTGTATTTGTATTCTTTGGTAACAAAAATTGATGTACATGTATGGATAATTGTGAAGATGATAATGAGTTTAGTTTTCAAGGAAATATATTTTAAATCAAAGTCAACTTTTGAAGAATATTGTTTTTATTTAGCTACATTTATAATGCTCACCGTGTTAGTAGGCCTACAATTAATATGATGATTGCCTTGAAGCCAATATCGACAAGTAGAAGTCCTCATAGATTTACATGTATGTAAAATGGTCTTTTAATTAATCTAGTAAGCCAAATTAAATATTATTTGTTTATGTTTTTGTTTATACATTTTCAGACCTACATCAGCCAGATTCACGAGACCTCTATCCCCTAGACTGAAAGACCCTCTGTGGAAAGGCAGACCAGTGCCTGAGTTTGGACAATCAAATCCTGTAAGTATTGAAGGTCTTTGACTCTACATACCGTAGAGGCTAGAGAACCTGGCTGGGGGGAGAACTAGGCCGCGGAGCGTGTACAATGGCAATGACGCATTGAGCTGTGTTTGACTGGCCAGGTTCTCTAGCCTCTACGGTACCGGTGTTTTAATGGCATGATTTAATAGCAACATGAGGTTTGTTCATTAGGCAGTGAATGTTTGCTGATTCTTAATTCTTAACGTGTCCAATGAGAATCACATGCGTATCAGCAAATTACTAACAGCTCTCGGCACAACCAAACAGTTTGTTAACCCTTCAAAAAAAAAGGTTATACTGTCAGAAATTACTAACTCTCTCCCGGCCATGTTGGGAGAAACTATTAATAATTAAGTGACTGCATTTGGACCAATCACATAGAAAGAACATTCTTATGAGGAATATACTATGGAACAACTCTTCTCCAAGTCTTCCTCCTTTTTCACACTTAAAACAAGAGAGCAAGTGTCCCCAGTTTTAACTTTGATTGCTTAAAAAATTTACAAATCATTTTTTCTCTCTTCAGAGGATGGACTATGTGCACTACTTGAAAAAAGCATGAGGCTAAATTCATCGGTCAGAATCCATAAACTCTTCTCCAAATCATCCTCCTTTTATAGCAGCCCTGGATAACCAAAAATACTTCTTAAAGTCTCCCTATTTGTTAGCACTAAGAACTAAAAGAAATAACGTCCCCAGTTGGCCTGAGATCGCCTACAATTTATAAATCCTTATTTGTTTCCTCTCTTCAGGACATGGACTATGAGCAGTACTTGAAGCAGCATGCGGTCATCAGTCATCGGTCAGCATCCATAAACTCGTCTCCAAGTCATCCTCCTTTTATAGCATTTTCATGTCTCCCTATTTGTTAGCACTTACAAATAAAAGAAATAATTGTCCATGGTTGGGCTTAGATTTCAATTAGATATTCATAAATCTATATTTTTCTATCTCCTTAGGACATGGACTATGAGCAATACTTGAAGCAGCAGGAGGCTAAGTCATCGGTCAGCATCCAAAATCTCTTCTCCAAATCATCCTCCTTTTATAGCATCGATGGATAACCAAATTACTTCTTAAAGTCTCCAAATTTGTTAGCACTAAGAACTAAAAGAAATAATTTTCCCTAGGTGGCCTTAGATTTCAATTAGATAATCATAAATCTATATTTTTCTATCTCCTTAGGACATGGACTATGAGCAATACTTGAAGCAGCAGGAGGCCAAGTCGTCGGTCAGCATCCAGAAACTCTTCTCCAAGTCATCTAATAAAGAGACCAAGAAGCGGCTGAGCGAGGCTGAGAGGGCGCGTAAGGATAAAAAAGACAAGTCTGACTATGAGAATGAGAGGTAAAATGCCAATCGTATAATTATTTCAGAATGATCAACTCTTAGCTGATATGTACATATATTTAACTAGATATCATGTTGTGTCAAACTGTGTGGTGTGTGGTGTGATTCTGGTACAACATGTTTATCATTCCAATTCAACTAATGACCAAGGATCTGAATTATACTACATGCTTTGAATGCACACGTGTAGCTTTAGTTCAGATGCACAGTTGTTCATCGATCGGAATCGAGTGTGTAGTGTGCGGTGGGCTTTTGCTCACACACGATAATTCAAACTAAACTGAAAATAAAATGAAAATAACAATATCAGATCATGTAGTGTGCGATGGGCTTTTGCTCACACACGATAATTCAAACTAAAAACTAAAATATAATAAATCTAATTAATAATAATGAAAGCGTAACTTTTTGTTTTGTTGTGTCAGGGCCTACTTGGAACACCTGTGGCGGCGGGAGATGACCGTGTTCAAGCATCATGGGATGAACTTCAAGGATTTTGAGAGAGAGTACATGCTGGACAAACTCAACAGTGATAAACTGAGGAAGGAGAAGAGAAGAATGCTTTTAGAAGAGTGAGTATAGATAGAAGAAAATAACAATCTTTAGGGCAGACAAACTATAGTCCAGTAATTATAAAATATAATGCATCCTTTGTTGGATGAAATGAAAATGAGATGTCCTTATCATTATTGTTTTCTTTGTTTGACCTTCAGACAAGCTGCTGAAAATCGCAGACGGCAAGCACTCCTGAAGAGAATAGGCCCAAGTGTTGATATTCATGAGTAAGTTTCAATATTTGAACTCTTTACAAAATTATAGTATTTATTATGTTGTTTCTGCATGTAGTTTATTTTATCAACTCTTGTTTAAAGCTGCATTAAATTCAAATCTTTTTTTTATTGGTGTATAATTCATATTTCATGATTAAGATGGAAATTTTGATTTTTGCGTAAATTAGGATCATATCTTGTCGTTCAAATCTAATTTTTATCCCGATTTGATCATTTAGTAGACTTCCAAGTTATATTTTCCATTATACTTTGGTATCAAAAAAGCTACAAGTAAAGTGTAATCATATGGAAAATCTAATGATAATAGAAATCATCTCTGAAATTGTGACACTGAAAATTAAGGTTTGTTTGAATAACTAAAATATATAGAGAACACTTACAAGTCATCTCTTACAACGACTTTATGCATGTTCGATTGATGGTACTAGAAGGCAGCACCACTGACAATTGATGTTATTGATGATACTAGAAGGCAGCAACACTGACAATTGATGTTATTGATGATACTAGAAGGCAGCACCACTGACAATTGATGTTATTGATGATACTAGAAGGCAGCAACACTGACAATTGATGTTATTGATGATACTAGAAGGCAGCAACACTGACAATTGATGTTATTGATGATACTAGAAGGCAGCACCACTGACAATTGATGTTATTGATGATACTAGAAGGCAGCAACACTGACAATTGATGTTATTGATGATACTAGAAGGCAGCAACACTGACAATTGATGTTATTGATGATACTAGAAGGCAGCACCACTGACAATTGATGTTATTGATGATACTAGAAGGCAGCACCACTGACAATTGATGTTATTGATGATACTAGAAGGCAGCACCACTGACAATTGATGTTATTGATGATACTAGAAGGCAGCAACACTGACAATTGATGTTATTGATGATACTAGAAGGCAGCAACACTGACAATTGATGTTATTGATGATACTAGAAGGCAGCACCACTGACAATTGATGTTATTGATGATACTAGAAGGCAGCAACACTGACAATTGATGTTATTGATGATACTAGAAGGCAGCAACACTGACAATTGATGTTATTGATGATACTAGAAGGCAGCACCACTAACAATTGATGTTATTGATGATACTAGAAGGCAGCAACACTGACAATTGATGTTATTGATGATACTAGAAGGCAGCAACACTGACAATTGATGTTATTGATGATACTAGAAGGCAGCACCACTGACAATTGATGTTATTGATGATACTAGAAGGCAGCAACACTGACAATTGATGTTATTGATGATACTAGAAGGCAGCAACACTGACAATTGATGTTATTGATGATACTAGAAGGCAGCAACACTGACAATTGATGTTATTGATGATACTAGAAGGCAGCAACACTGACAATTGATGTTATTGATGATACTAGAAGGCAGCACCACTGACAATTGATGTTATTGATGATACTAGAAGGCAGCAACACTGACAATTGATGTTATTGATGATACTAAAAGGCAGCAACACTGACAATTGATGTTATTGATGATACTAGAAGGCAGCAACACTGACAATTGATGTTATTGATGATACTAGAAGGCAGCAACACTGACAATTGATGTTATTGATGATACTAGAAGGCAGCAACAATGACAATTGATGTTATTGATGATACTAGAAGGCAGCAACACTGACAATTGATGTTATTGATGATACTAGAAGGCAGCAACACTGACAATTGATGTTATTGATGATACTAGAAGGCAGCAACACTGACAATTGATGTTTGATGATTTGGTTTGATTGTCCAAATTAATGGAAATTGATGGAAAATCTTGGGGTGTCACTCCAAGCTGTATTCAACTTATTGTGACACCCCATGCAACTATATTAATATGTTGTATATACTAATTATTCTTTATAGTTACAAAACATGTAAACAAAATGCATTTTGTTTGTTTGTGTTTAAATGCAAATGAGCACTTTGCGATTGTTTTTTTGTTTGTATATTCTGCTGTTTTATTCATGTATATATATTTCTCTTACATTTGTTTTGATGAAGTTGTGAAATAAACAAAATTAAATTGATGGAAATTCTTTGTTCACACTGTTTTGTTTCTTCACTATCATCTCTAGACTATTCAACGCCCAGACAAGAGGAGTATCCAAAGCGGAGATGAAGAGAGCGGCAATTATTGTTCAGAGGTAAGGTGGCTTTAGTCGCGTATTAAACATTTTTTTCTTCAAATTTTAGTGCACTAAACCATAATGATTGAGAACGTCATGAAAAATCATGTCACAGGTTTATATACATTTCTCCATTCTGTGATTAGTTTTTGATTGGTTTAATTGTAATTTATTCAAATTTAACTTCATTAGAAATGTAGCATGCTTCAAAATTGTTGATCGTGAAAAACTATTTTCCATTGGAGTAAAATATTGATTTTTTTTTTTTCCTTCAAATATCTGAATATAATTCTGCATTCAAATTGTGAATTGTGTGAATGCTGGTTGATACCAAATGTTTGATGTATAATTTAGAATGTTTCTGCTTATTTTTGACAGGTATGTCAGAGGCATGATAGTAAGAAGGATGCTGGCCAGAGTGAAAGAAAAGGTAAGATATAATCATTTAGAGTTTTATTCATCCCGGTGAGAGTTCAAGAAATGGAAATTAAATCTATTCAACTGGACTTACTATTTAAGGAGTAGAACAGTTGCGAAACCTATCTAGGTTGCTTCTTCAGCTAAACTGGCTTGGGCAGAGAAGATTACTGAGGAAAAGCTGTCAAAATGTGTGCTAGTTTGCATTGTATCCTACAAGCGGAGTAATAATATAATTGTAAAGTGCTTGGAGATTATAAATCAAGTATATTATTTTATTATTTAAAATCTCTGAGCTGATTGTTAATAGGCAAGATATTACGTAAATCTGTTTCAATGAATTAGACTGAGATTGTTTCTCTTATGGTAAATAGATCATGAAATTATAGAAATGATTTAAATGTAACAAGTAAAAATGATTGTACTAGAATGATTTGTTTGCATACATACATAGTAATTGTCTCTTGATATCTTTCTTTAAGTTTTTCAAATAATTGCAAATGAGCAAAGAAAAATGGGCTTCGCCGGGAATCGAACCCGAGACCTCTGGATTGCTAGACCGGTGCTCAACCATTGAGCTTTATATTTTTTTAAATAAATATACAGGTTATTTGGAATATAAATGACATATTAATGGAGTATTTCAAATTTCAAAGCTGTTTCATAGGAATTATGAAATTCTGTTTATGTTTTTGTTTTTCCCCTAATCCAACTATAGAGTCGTATCCATGCTGGATCATTCAAATCCTTCATCAAATATTACTATAACCTGATGAAGAAGATTGCGAGATAGTAGTAACTTATAAGTTACTTTTCTTTGACGTATATTTTTTTACTTTGATCTCTCTCCCGAATCCAATTATAGAGTCGTATCCACGCTGGATCATTCAAGTCGTTCATCAAATATTACTATAACCTGATGAAGAAGATAGCCAGATGGCACGGCGCCAAGAAACCCAAGATTCACCTGGACCTGTGGGAGATGGACGAGTTCTGTGATAAGAAGAAGTGTAAGTATAGAATCCGGGCTCCATATTCATACAAAGTTTGTGTTATATGACTAGTCAAAGTTTTTGATTTTTTTTTTTCCCGACAAGCTCTCAGTGTTATAGCTATGAGGGAGGGGTGGAACACTATGCAATTGTCTTGTATAATATTAAAGGACCTAAAGAATACAACATACATGTACTTTGACACTTATTCCATAGTTACTTGGTACTTGGTAGTTTATTCCTCCAAAACACTCCATAGGAGTTTTAACTGGAGGTGGGTCCGAGAGAGTGGTTAGCCCCTAAGGACAGAAGGGTCCTTAGCAAGCGCATTCTGGAATGTATGAAGTGAGGGCTGGTTTACTGTAGATTGAAGTAGCTTATTCCATTCAGTGGTTGTACGGACGAAAAATGAATTTGCGAATGCCTCAGAGTTTGTGTGTTGCTGTTGATACTGTAGAGAATGGCCCCTTCGGTTTCTGTCAATTTTGGGTTGAATGAAGTCCTCATGTTTGATGTCCAGGTTTCCGTTCAGCATCTTTTGAAAGCAGGTTAGGCGATGACATTTCCTTCTGTCTTGAAGCGCAGTCCACTTAAGCTCTTTAAGAATGGCAGTGATGCTTGTATTTTCCCCGTATGTGTTGGACACAAATCTTGCTGCCCTATTTTGCACTCTTTCTATGCCATTTATGTTCTTCTGTGTGTATGGGTCCCATGAAGCAGAAGCATATTCTAGTTGATGACTTGAAACATAGGTCTGCCGAAAACAAATCCATGAAAATAAACACAGTAGTGATTTAAGACTAGTTTTCTGATGCTAAATCTCACTTAGCAGTCAGTTTACGCCCCACCCACATTTAGGGTCCGGAATCGGCAGCGTGATCAACATGTGATTGACAATTCATTGGCTTACGTCATGACGCGTCATCTACAGAATTTAGTTCATTAGTCCGTTCTTTAGATGACGTCACATTTTGGCGATTTAAAAGGGGCGTTCCCAGGACAATTAGATATTTACTAATTACCCCAAAATTGATTGATTTCATGAGAAATGACTGCCAAATTCTTTTTCTTCGGGAAAAATTACATATAGAGAGCCGAATTGTGAAAATTAGGCCATCTAGACGCTGTAGTTCCTTCAAGTGCGCCATATGGCAGCCAGGAAGCATTGCTCATGAGGGAGGGGTGGGGGCAGGACAAATCCTTCAAAAATCAAGAAATATATAGTGTGCTGACCACGCTACACTACTGCAAGTTCTCACAACATTTCCTGTGATGTATCTTTACGTGGTGTGGCGAGATTGGTAGAGTGCGCACGCCAACACGTTTGTCCTTCAGCAAGCCAATCTATCCACTACTGCTGCGCTCTACCCAGGTGTATAAATGGGGACCTGGTAGGAGTGGAACTTGTATGCAATTGTACTTGTATAATATTGAGTGCGCTATATGGCTGCCAGGATGCATTGCTCCCAAGGGAGCAGAAAGTGCACATCACGTGCAGATTGGTTGCGAGTGTGTGTCTGATGACCGGGGTAATAATGTGAAGCGCTTATAGATGATAATCAATCATATTAGGCGCTATATAAATCAAAAGCATTCTTCTTTTTACATTTAATAACAAAAACATCTTATTTACATTTGAGAATAGGAGGTACTGGCCTAGATCTGATACCTATTTTTCAGGGGAATGATCTATTCATTCATCTCCCTATGTAACATTGACAGATCAATGTCAGTGATGTGAGGGGATGTTGATGTTCCCTCTCTTACATTTAATTATCTCCTGCTTGTCATAACAAATTAATTGTGTACCTATGTAAGATTTTTTTCGGGGGAAAATTTTATATAATGCAAGAAATTCATATGATGTGTAAATGCTTAATTTAGTTTGTCACTTTGCAGTAGTTGAATATTACATCATTTAAATGATTGTCTTTTTATTTCTCTTACCTTGCAGATTATGAGTACATCTTTGCCAAGCGCATCCACCCTGAAACCCAAATGGCTGTGAAAGACCTACCAGCATTCATGAAAGAGTGTGACCATCATCCATCTGTCAGAGAAATTAATAATGCCATCGTAGGAGCTACAAATAGTAAGTTTATTTTGTAATATTCCTTCTCTTATTAACTTGTGTTTTCAAAAAATGTATTTACACGTCTCTGCCAAAATAATCCACCCCAAAACTCAAATGACTGCGAATGATCAATTCATTCTTCTGTTACACTAAGACAAAAAACAAGGCACAAAAGAAAAATGGAAGCTCCAATTGAGACAAATTATATAATTTGAAAACATGATACTATAGTAATTGTTCTTGGGTCTGCAGACAAAGACTAGCTTATTGTCTAGGACGAACGCGTCTACCATGCTTTTAGTGTCCCCAAACGTATGTGGGTATAAAATTGGCGCTTACAGAACCATGAGCCCTGTTGGTTTCGTGAGTTTCAGTGATTAATTGCATTGTCTATGAATAACACAACCCTTAGTTAATCAGTTGGATATAACTTCTGTTTTGCTTACTCAAACTTTTCAGAGGATCTCAAGAAGCCGAATCTGATGTTAAAGGAGCGGGAGGTGTCGGAGGTCGTCTTCATGATCTACGTCCCCAGGGGGACGGGGCTGCTGGCAAAGAATGTCCGCAAGTCTACCTGGCTCAACCCGCTGGTGGATGGGGAGGAGGCAAAGAAGATGATGGGTAAGCAAACCTTGATCCACACTTAATTTGTTCCCCTTTAATTTGTTCCCCTTTGGCCCCTTCGGGCAAGTAAAAACAAGATAGTTCTAGTGGCCCAAAACGTAAATTTGGTGGCCCCCCAAAAAAAATGATGTTATAATTAGTTACTCATTCGGGCAAGCATCAATTAATTTTGGTGGCCCGAGAAGAATTTTTAACCACTAGCTTAGTTCCATTCCAAGTCTGTTTAATAGATGCTAGGGCTATTTATGCAACACAGAGTTCCTTAGTTTCTAAAAACGACTTTGTTAGGTGTTCTGTCAGTTCATTTCCCTGACAAGCCCCCATCTTGTTTACACCCCCAGTTCTATACCTAAGCAAGCTTGATTTTCATAAAGCTGTTGAATATGCCTTTCAGCATTTAAATATCGTACTCAAAGGTATTTCAAATGCACCGGGATGAACACAGTGAAAGACTTGGAAGTTCAGAATTTCCTCAAGCAAACAAATACTAGTTTCTGTACATTTTCCATAATTTGCATAGCTAAGGCATATCTAGAATCCGCATAAACTTTAAAATTCACACATGTTTTATCTCAATTTTCTAAATGCACAGGGAGTTCCGCAGTGAAAGACGTAAATCTGCAGAAATCACTTCAGCTTGTCTTCGACTCGATGCAGGAGCACAAGGAGAGGCTCTTCTATGAGGAGAGGGTGAGGAAGAGGGAGGAGGAGAAGGAGAGACTGGAGACGGAGAGGCTGGAGAAGGAGAGGGAGGAGCAAGAAAAGAAACTGTTGGGGGATGGAGAGAAGGAAGAACTGGTTACTACAAATGATGAAGAGAAACAGGAGGAAAAGAAGCATGATATATCAATAGAAGAAGTATAATGTAAAATAAAAGATGCCAATGCATAAGGTAGAGAAAAGAGGAGGAATAACTGATAACTTGGAATGGTGATGAGAACAGGAGAAGGGAAAGGAGGATGATGTATAAGTAGAAGTAAAGAGATAAGAGAAAAACTGACTATGTGTAAATTAGAGATAATAAGAGAAAGTAAATGATAGGGAGTAGAGGGTTTAAACAAGAAAGTGAAGATGGACAGAAGGAAGAAATGGTTACTCCGAATGGTGATGAGAAACAGAAGGAGGAAAGGGAGGATGAGTATTAGTAGAAATAAAGAGATGAGAGAAAAACTGACTATGTGTAAATAAGAGATAATAAGAGAAAGTGAATGATAGGGAGAAGAGGCTTTAAGCAATTAAGTGAAGATGGATAGAAGGAATAACTGATTACTCTGAATGGTGATGAGAAACAGGAGGAGGAAAAGAAGGAAGAATGGGAGGATGATGTATTAGTAGAAGAAGTATAATGTAAAGAGATAAAAAGGTAAACATGACTATATGTAGAGGAGAGGGAAGAAGATGGACAGAAGGAAGACCTGATTACTCTGAATGGTGATGCGAAACAGGAGGAGGAAAAGAAGGAGGAAAGGGAGGATGATGTATTAGTAGAAGAAGTATAATGTAAAGAGATAAAAGGAAAACATGACTATATGTAAAGGAGAGAGAAGAAGAGAAAAGTAAATGATAGGGAGTAGAGGGTTTAAACAAGAAGAAAGTGAAGATGGAGAGAAGGAAGAAATGGTTACTCCGAACGGTGAAGAGAAACAGGAGGAAAGAAAGGATGATGTATTAATAGAAGAAGTATAATGTAAAGGGATAATACAAGCTGGCAATGCATAAAGTAGAGAAAAGAGAAAGATAGGTGGGAGAGAAAAGAAACTGTAGAAAGATGGAGAGAAGGAAAAGATGATGACTCATCTAATGGTAATGAGAAACGGGAGATAGGATAATAATGATGTATTTATAACGCGAAAGATGTAGAGGAGGAATAAATGTCTTATCTTATGATAAGGGGAAATTTATGAAATGTGGATATTATATCAATAGAGGAGACTTAGAGAGAGAGCATTGTAATAGAGATTGAGTTGGTGCATTGCAGAATGGCTGATACAAGAGAGAGAGGGAGTGTATCCACTGAAATAGTTGCTGATGAAGTTGCTGTACACAAAAATTATATCTGGTAAACATTAAAAGGACATACAGTGCATCAAGACAAGATTTAGATAATAGACCGAAATGGAATTGAATGGATACATAATCATTGAATATTGGCTGGCCTGGAGAAGTATTGCATGATCTATCATGACACAACAAGACCAGCCAATATTATTATTACAAAAACAAACAAGCGCTTGGTATGCAATGTTGTAATCATGTAGAGTGGCGAAATACACAGGAGGATGAAACACTATACTAATGGTAATGCGCGCAATCAAACACAATGATGGAAAAACCCCAAGCAAGAAGGTAACTAAATACATTTTTTTATTCTATTGAAAAAAAGTGACATGTATATGTATATCAGTAATTTGTCATAATTCTACCTCAAAGATATCTTATGTTAGAGGGAAATGTTTGAATAGAATGTAATATAAAATGTCAGATAGGATACAGTTAAACCTGCTCTAGCCAGGCCACCCGTATTTAAAAACCACTTGCTTATTTAGGACTGGTTCTGAACATTCTTAGGCTAGGGTCAATGGAGAATACATGTTATAGCTAGTGAAATCAATCAGTCCTGAACGGGTTAAAAACGCTTCTTCTGTTTCTTAGAGTGGTCACAACGCGGTACCCCGGGGTACCGCGTTGTGTAGCGCCATCTTGTGTCCACTCAAAGCACAACCATATTGCGTTGTGCATATGCAGTGCAGCGCGCGCTTGTATGCACGCTATACCCCGGTACAGCCCTAAAAAATAAATAAATAATTAAACAAAATGGCAGATATTCGTTTGGTACCCCAGGGTACCATTTATGTCATATCATCAGACAGTACAAAGAGTTTTTAGTTCAATTGATCATTCTGTTTTTGGAATATTTATTACATTTTCAATGATTTAGTAATGCAATGAAAGTGAACAAGTGTCTTGAAATCGCTCCGTCCCGAAGATCATACCGTCCAAAATCAAAATAATCTAATCAGTATATATGCATTTATCTTTCTTAATATTATGTACATGTATAATTGATGCGAGAATAATTTTTTTTACAGTGTGCATAATATGTGTGACATAAAATGTAAATATAAATTGCTTTGTACATTTTCTGACTTGTGTATAATGTAGTCTTTATATAGGTGATTTGTTCAGCTTATTCAATAAATATACATTTTTGATGTATATGTGATGCCTTCAAATAATATAACAGTATTAATTTTGTGATGAATATTGGCTTCAAAACCATATAAGTGTAAACGTGTGTTGCTATTTGTTATTCAAAGATCGATTGAAACATGTCAAATTTTTGTTTTTACAACATTAAATCATAATGTACGAGTTGTTTTCAGTGTCATTAAAAGAGGTTTAATAATACTACATTTCAACTTTCACATCAGTTATCGGCAAAAGGATGAAAATTTAGGTCCTATCAACGTTCATTATTTTAATTCTTTATTTGAACGCTGTTTAGTATGCTATATATACTAATTTCATGTTTGGTAAAACTTTGGAAAAACATTGCTTTATTTGAGTAGAATTTAAATATTTTTCCAGCCATAATTCTGAAGTTTCAATAGCAGCACATTTATTGTTCAAATTATCAATATCGTGTTCCAATTTGAATAAGTTTACTAATTTTCATTCCAGTTGTGATCATTCTATCATGCCTATTAATTTTCTACCAATGACCATATTATTTGTTTGAGTTCAAAGAACTGATTTTAACAGTGTGAAATGTAGCTTAACTAATACAATACATGTTGAAAACATGAAATAAATAATTTTAAAACTAAATATTTTGAAACTTGTTTTGCCTTTTTTTTTCCTCCTACAAATCTTTTTGAACACATAAACACAAAACACACACACACACACACACACACACACACACACAGTCTCACACAGCTTTTTTCAATTACTTGATTAGAAATCTTATTAATCAGGCAGTACACAACAAAATAAAGATTTGAAATAGACAATATCATTGATGAATAAATATCACACACTTTACTTTCCAAACTGTTCTTATATTCTTATAATTATGTTTTTTCATCAAAGTAATCAGGGCCATATTCATAAAAACCACACTAGTTCAATTCCAAGCCGAATTTAGATGTTGGGGCTATGCATGAAACATAAAGATTCTAATTTACTAAATGTGGTTATCTGGGTAAGAATTCACATACCAACTAAGGAAATTGTTGCATATGTAGTCCTTTTATCTAAAATAAACTTGGCTAATGAGTGTTTTCATGTGGTTTCATGAATATGGGTCCAGGGCTCTTTTCTAGAAAAATATATAAAATATACATTATTTACTCCCAATTCAGCCTTTAACATTTTACATTTTCCATGATCTTACAAAGATTGGAAATTAAGATTATCTACAATTGAAATTAGGTTTGTTTGAAACCTACTCTCTTAATGAACAATAGAGGCAACAGCCTCATACATGAAACATCATTGTTAACAGTATCATCAATTTATGTAAGCACGGGTATGTCGACTATTTTATCAATTATTTTGCCTGTTATCAATGCATTTTCTTGTGTTTATAATGAATTAAAATAAAAGCTGTATCCCTTTGGGTGATCCCTCACACCTTTTCCCTATGATTTCCTGTTATGGGGTGTGATAGGTATACATTAAGCTTCTGACAAGAGAGTATTGAAGAGGAGACAAATGTTGGCCTTTGGAAAGAACCACCATTAAGGGAAGTCTGAACCTAATTTAAAGCTAATTCAATGGACAATGACAGAGACAGTGGAAACTCATAAGATGGACATTTGGACTATGCAAATAACATGAATAACATGATATACCGTAAATGTTTGAATAGAAGCGCTATGGTACATGGCTCTGTACGTTGTCTTTAAAATAGCGTCAGCTGAGTCCAAAAGTAGGAAGTTTCCCGAGACGTTGAACGCAATTTAAATGTGAATGATAATGAATATTGATGATGAATAATGACTACTAAATGTAAGTTGGTTTACAGGAAGCTTGCGATTTAAATAAACGATTGTATCAAAAAGGGTATTATATAAGCGATTACTGATTCGAATTCCTTACTATAATGCTGTTCTAAGCCACCACTATTAACAAAGGCTAAGTCTTGTATCGGGACTATTATCTTTACTGCATGATTGTGGAAAAACAATGTTTCGCTTTACGTGCTCATAGGGAAGTATATACTTGTAAGTAGCTTTTCGCATTCGCACTTCCCTTGGTCTGAGTGTTTATGAAGAAAATAGATAGTAGCAAGAGGGTGAGACATTTTAAAAATGAAATTTCAAATGAATGGCAAACAATAACACATTGGATATTATGATGGGTCTCATCAACAAGAGTCATATATAAATTAAGTCAACATCTTAATGTATATGAAATTCAATGTTACATTTGTTAGGTCTTTAAGGAGATTTAGACTCCATGCAGACAATAGAATATCAACACCCGATATTAATTCAATTACTATGTAACAGTATATTTAGATGAATCCCCAGAGTTGAATATAGGGATAATCATCATCGAGAAGTCGTGCCCTCAGCTCAGTATATAGAAAACAAAAACGAGCGAATCGTTTACTAGAATCGCGAATGTTTCTTTCTTTTATTCCATATGATGATACCTTAAATGAATCGTAAATAAAGGTTGTTCTTGGCAACCATTGATGCTTGCCCGACATACATTCAGCTTGCTTGACGAAATAGCAGCTGACGGTGCAGAATGTATTCTGTCAACGATTAACGAAAGAAATTCAATGATGTCCGATTTAACTTGATATTCAAGCAGGGGGAAATTCTATTCCATCTATTGTCATACAATGGGATCGTGAATAAGTACTTAGCGAATCATTGCTTGTCTTTTGTTAATCATTGAAAGACCAAATTTTTCACCAGTCAGCTGCTATTCCGCCAGGCAAGCTGAATGGAGAGCGGGCAAGCATCAATTGTTGCCATTAACAGCCTTTATTCAAGAATCCATGATATTGTATAATCATAGATGGAATTCAAGAAAGACACGTTCGTGATTCTATTGTGCCTCCAGTCTTAACGTTATTGCATGAATATAAACAGTGTTTTGTTGTTATTTCTTATATTCCTGTACTAAGGGCATGCCTTCTCGAAGATGAGTATCCCTATTCTCAACTGGGAAAATTCATATGAATATAAAAATGCACTAATAATAATTGATCATTATACAACATTATATAACAAAAACAATCCAAACAAGGCGATAGCCGTAAAGTGTCTCGCCCACTTGCGCGCACTTGACCTCATTTGACCTTTGACCTACTTATGTGACCTTTGACCCCAGAATATCATGGAGGCCAATGTAGGGCATCTACCAATCAAGTTTGGTTACAAACAGATGCAGGGTTGGAAAGTTATTCAAATTTTCGTAAGCGTCACGGACAGACGGACAGACAACCAGACGGACGGACGGACGCAATTTGAATCCCTTAGTCTCCCTCCACCTACGGTGGGCTCGACAAAAACAAACCCTAACCCTAACCTAGACATCATTTTTGTATGTACATAGATCAAATTTTACAAAGATCGAAATGCGGTGTGATATTATTAGCACATTTAAGTTTCACCTATAATGTTTTCATATCCGATGTAAATATTTGTTGTCCGCAATTCTCATTTTAGAAAATCAAGGAGTCTAGGAAATTTAGTGACGGAGCTGATAATCAATTTTATGGAGGCTGACTATTTTCTCCATAAATACTTAAATCACGGAAAGTGTGGATGCGAAACACTAATCTCATGTATACCTCCCAATGCAAATTTTACTCGGAACGTAAATGTTTTCCCACCTGCAAGAGAGGTCTATAGGCCCCATTTAAATTAGCCTTTGTTGAAAGTGGTGGCTTTGAACATCTATTAAGGAATTTGAATCAGTAATCTGTTATATAATACCCTTTTTGATACAATCGTTTATTTCAATCGCAAGCTACCTGTAAACCAACTTACATTTAGTAGTCATTATTCATCATCAATATTCATTATCATTCACATTTAAATTGCGTTCAACGTCTCGGGAAACTTCATACTTTTGGACTCAGATGACGCTATTTTACAGAGCCATGTACCATAGCGCTTCTATTCAAACATTTACGGTATACAAAGAGTTTGGACCAGCAAAATTACCTTGGTATTAAAGGGTTTTGTTATTCCAAAATTCTTCAAAATTCTATTGTGAGTTTCCACTGTAAAATGAAAGACCATTGTAATAATAATTGTCCATTTTCCTATAGCTTTTTATAACAGTTAAATCTCAAAGCGCTCAGAGCATTATTTCCTAGTGGCTTTAGCCGAGCAGCCCTAAATACTTTATAGTTCACCTTACTTCCCATTTAAGGAGGGAGCTTGGTGTTTGTTTTCAGTATCATTTGGACAGTCATGAGCACTGATGAGACAGAGCATAATAATGATTATTATCTTGAAAGCTCCCATGAAATAACATAATAACTTCACATGTCCCCTAGGGTTGTGTCTTGTCAGCGAATTCTGTCATTCCAAATCTGTGTGACAAAAGAAACCAAATAAAAAGCAAGATAATGAGTAAAATGAAAGCATTTCTTCAAAGAATTCATTGTGCAGCAACGTGCATTGAAATTTTGTTCATAAAGTGAAATGTAATCAAAGTAATATTACAGTAGTTGACCACTCGCAAATCAGAGGATGTATTTTTACCATCAAGATATGGTTATACAGTGAACAAAGGGATAATTACTTCCACAGACATGACAAAAAACATCATAAACCTAATTTCGGGTCACAAGGATACATGCACTTAATTCTTTATCTATTCTTGAAACAAAACAAAACTTCAAAGATATGAACTGGACTTAGCATTAAGGATGTTACATTATATCACTGCAACAATCTTTAGCAAACTGGTCCAATGCCAGATTATATTGGTATCTTACTGCATTTTTATCTCTGAAATTTCCCCCCAAAGAAAAACACACACAAAAACACCATATATCAAATATTAAATAAGTGTGGCTTTACCACAATCTTAAACTAATCAATAGAATCATGCAAATGTTGAAAAGCTTTATTAACTGGGTGTAAGAAAAGTTTATTTTGATAGAACAAACTTCACGCGAATAAAAAAAAGGCAGGGTCAATAAATTTATTAACTCCAGCCTAATCAAACATTTTTCAAACCAGTCTGAATGGGTCAATAATTACCTTAGTAGCTGCTCTGTGAACAATGGAATGTCTTGCTGCCAGTTTGTCCACATCCTTGTCATATCCACCTCCTATCACAGTCACACACGGTATTCCCCTCGATAGAACCTCATTGATCACCCAGTGGTCCCGCTTGAATAGGCCTTGGGTGTAAAAAGAACAATACAAAAAGTTTTATAACGACCGCAAGGGCCATCTTTAACAAGCCAAAACTAATTCTTAACAAATAAAATATTTATTCACATTCTTTTCATAGCCACCTCCTATCACAGTCACACATGGTATTGAAAGACGGAACGTGCGCTATATGAGTAGCCACCATTATCATTATTATTATCATCCCATAGGTAGAAGTGCTGGGGATAAATGGAATATGCTACTAATTAGGACCTAAGCTATTAGAAAGTGATGGGGATGGATGGAATATGCTACTGAATGGAATTCAGATATTAGTCATCTTTAGTATCCTCAGATAAGGTTATATTTTATTTAGAGCATATATTCCAATTTGATTAAATCTAACAACTCTTACATACCTTGATCAGTCAGCATCAGATGCCCCAGAACATCATCTTTATGCGGATCCACTCCGGCATCGAAGAAAACTAGGCTTGGACGGAAAGTGTTGAGGATAGATGGAATACACTCTTGAATGGTCTTCAGATATTCCGCGTCTTCTACACCAGGATCGACGGCCACATCGCAGTCACTGGTCTGCTTCTTGAGGGGGTAGTTCTTGCCACAATGGACGGAGAGAGTGAACACAGAGGGGTCGTCCTGTAAGATTAGTGCAGTACCATCACCCTAGGAAAAAGATGAAATGATTAACAGATTAGTGCAGTACCATCACCCTAGGAAAAAGATGAAATGATTAACAAAAAATGTAAAAACCAGCATTCATATTTATATCAAAACTGCTGTCACATAGGACGGACAGAGGATATAGTTGGGTCATCCGGTAAGATTAGTGCAGAACCATTACCCTAGCTAGGAAAAAGCTGAAATTATTATTAAAACAACGTAAAACCATTCATTATATCACAACTACTACTTTTTATTTCAAAATAGGATTATTTTTGCCAAAATGGACAGAGAGGGTAAAAAGCAGGAACAAGTTGTACAGTGCATGGCACTCAGAATATTTACAGAAACATACAACTTATTGAGTAAACAAAAGCATAGAACATGATTTTTTTTTCTTCAGTTGTTCAACATCTCCATAAGATAGTAAGTTATACTTTAAGTTCTCAGCTGACAAGCTGTCAGTAGTTAAGAGCTGGTAAATTGTTGTCATATTATATTATTGAATATCTCAATCATCATCTATAGTTGAATCAAATGTTAAACAAAAATATAAGAAATTGAAATACAATTTACGTCTTACATAGTTAGGGCCGCAAGCCTTGGATTTTATTATTACAAATACAAACATTCTGGGCCTTCAACTTCCATTTAGATTACTAGGTCAAAGTGATTAGCTCTTACCTGGTGAACATCCAAGTCGATAATTAACACTTTATCTGCCTTCCCCCTCTCAACCATGAGTCTTGAGGCCACGGCCATATCGTTGATAAGACAGAACCCGGCTCCATGGGCAGGGAATGCATGGTGGGTGCCACCCCCTGTACTGCAGACCAGTCCACGCTCTAGGGCTAGTTCAGCCGCTAAAATTGTGCCACCTGAAACAAAATTTAAGGTGGAACACAAAGTAAAAAGAATGAATACAAAATTAAACTGTGGGAAACATGGTAAAAAGAAATAATCGAGTGCAAGTTATTGGTACACTGCAAACATGATTGTAAAGTTGCAACAGTTCAGAATGCCATCTTTTTATGATTGCAAAATAAAACACAAATTCTACATGAACAATCAAGAATTTTCATCTTTAGCTAACTGTTCAAGTCTTTCACACTACCCAATAATTATGAACCTTTGACCAGTTTCGCCTGAATAAAATATTCCAGTTAGTATCTATAAACACCTCCTACTAACTATGAACAGCAATGAGAACCACGGCGCTTGGTTAGGTTAATCACCTACTAGCTATTCCAAACAAATAATATGTTTTGCAAGATAAAAGATGATCGAGTGCTGCACATTTCAATATAGAGTGTATTCCGATATAATACCAGAGAGAGTATTCCAATATAATACCAGAGAGTGTATTCCGATATAATACCAGTCTAGAGTGAAAGTTTCATGCACTTGTGTACTAATTAAGATTCATGAATACAAAGTTGCAAACAATATACCAGTTTCATATCTGCACCTCGACACCAATCCCTCACTCCATTTAAACCCAGTGACGCGCTGCTCTCGCTCGCTAGTCCTCCCCTCAAAGAATTTCTCAATGTACTCTTCATCGTGAACGCACTGTAGTTCTTCCTTCGTAACCCGGATTGGTGAGCTGATCTGCTTCTGTGAAATGACGCCATCGCAAAGTAGAACGTCTCTTAGTTTGTTGAACTTTCTCATCTTGAAGCGGTGGTCGGGAGGGAGGTAGCTCTCGTAGCCGTCGTGATGCACTATGGGAAGGTTGGAGGACGTGCTGATGATGCTTGCTTCCTTTTCGTTCTCCTTGTGTTTGCTGTTTCCGAAGACTACTGATGCAGGCGTGTATTTTTTTCTACTGCAGTGTACCTGAAAATCAACAAAAGCAAAAATGCATTTACTGGCATAAAAGAGGAATGACTCAGGAATTATTTCTTTCACTGTCAGGTCAAGAGATATAAAAAGTATACTATATATGCATGCTTTCAGAAATTATGGTGGTATGAAATTTTATACAATTTTAGTGAATTATAATTGTCGAGTGCAGTTTGAGCTGCAGTTTAATGCACTTATTTATTCAATTATTACATAGCCATGTTCAATATATCAGCTACGAGTATTTGATTATATAGCGTGTCAATTCTAATTTTAATCTGATTGCAATTAATACATGTTGATTGATTTATTAATATTAAACTGATAATACTTCTCCTAATTGTAAAGAGGTGCCAAACTTTATTATTAAACTAAAGGAGACCCTAACAGTTATTAGTACATTAAAAAGTGGTGGATCTATTTATCTCAATTATACTCGGCTCAGTCTCAGCTCAGCTCGGCAACGTCACAGACTCGCATGCACTCATCATACTCTTAGTCTTAGTGATGGATTAAATTACCATTTTTACACCACTTTCTTGTGTACAGCTTGTTGACAGCACATCTCTGAAGACAGACCTCAGGGACAAAGTAGGCGAATGGATGCCCCATCTGAAGAGGCACAAAGATTTCATCTTCACAGTTCACAATCAAAAGCCTGGCGGTTCAATTCAGAATGGTCAACAAACAAAGTCAACATCATGCATCATTGCATGCATCCACACAACACTACAATGCTGCGCTATACGGGAACAATGTGGGACAGTACAAAAAAAGTTTGTCAAAATTTCACACAAAATTCTTATCTTAAATTCAACAAAATCAATCATGACTGGCCCTAAAAATGATACAAGTGTTATATGAACTTACCAAAATGGTCCAAATTATTCTTCAAATGTCGAAAAAAATGGAAAATCTGCAGTTTTGGAAAATAAAAAGACTGAGAAAATCTCAGTCGTGATCCCTTTCGAAAGTGTTGCTGCTATCTGGATGACTGTCATGTATTTCCCGCAAGCTTCCCACACCACACGTGTTACCGTATCCGAATTCTGACACGGCGTATCCGAATTCTGATACGGCGTATCCGAAATCGGATACGGCGGGCATGCTTGCAGATCGCGAGTTGGCTTGTTTTGGACAATAATAAGCGGCCTCCGCATGTTGCGGGCGGGCTTTCTTTGTTTACGATGGGACATCGAGCAGGAAGAGAAAGAAATGGAACTTATATGACGATTTTTGTAAGTATGACTTATCATTTTGAAAATGAAATTTTGTACAATAAATCATAAAATCAGCTTCAATCTAGGTATGCAATTTTTAACTTTAGATATGCTGTTCTTTTCTCTCTGTTTGTAGTTCAAATTGTGTCCCGTAGATTTGTACCACTGTGAGCAGTAAATGGTCCTATCAGGACCATTTACAATACATTGTAGATGTGCATGCATCAAACAAAAACTAAAGATTTGCATTCTATCTTTTATTACAGAATCTAAATTAATATAAGCCCCAGATCAAGTATCAGGTTTTGGCAGGCACATGCACACTCGGTTTCCGAATTATTCTGGCAAAATTTGAAGAAATTCCTGCGAATCACTTTACGGAACACGGAAGATGTACGTGAGGAACACTTAGGAGGCAAACATAGCGGGTTGCATGAGCATGCAGGCCGTTGGTCCCGGCGCCAAGACCACCGCGATACCGCTATTGGCATGTGCATGCTAGGACTGCCCACGCAATTTCCGTAGCAGACTACGTGCGGTGATGATTACGAAATCGGCTAGCGGTGACTTGCCAATTTAATGTGTTACATTATGAAATGATTTATAATGAAAGAAATATATGACTGAGATGTTTTCTAAATTAAGAATTACAAATTAGTACATTATATAATATAATATATCCAAATTATATTAATTATATACAAACCAATGTGATAAATATATTTAAGAAGTCGACAAATTGGCTACGACATTGACCCAAGCGGCAGATTTCTCTTTACCCTGGGAAAATTGCATTTGCTCACGTACGCCGTGCATGTTAATGGGCCTTTAATGGGACGCTAGACACTTCACTCTTTGTAATTTCGCCCCTCGCCCTATCACTCTAATACTTATTTTTCTTGAAATTCCTTAAAATATTGGAAATTATTAAATTTTGACAATAGTTATAGCAATACAACAACTAATTATTGATATAGAACACTTATTTCTATCGATTTTTATAGTGTAAATATTATTTTTGTACAAAACGAGTTCAGAAAAGTTGGATAAGGCGAAATGGGTAAATGTTCTGTGCCAGATATTGAGGGAACGAAATGTCTACACTGCACGTCCCAGTTGTTTGGCTGAGCTGATTGAGGACAAAGCTTCCGACTCACCTCGCCGAATATTCTGCCTGAAAACGCCCATCCAGGTTTTATCATTCCTAATTTGTGAAGAAGAGACAGTCTTGAACCATGGCCCTAAATAAACTCGCTATTGATGGCACCGATGTCAAGGGAAAGAGAGTAGTAATGAGGTAAAAAGCAGGTTATTTTTTAGCATTTAGGTTGTAAAATATGCAGTGGGAGTTTGATCAAATTGATAATCAATAAATCATCTGACATGATTGGTAATTTATGGAAATTGAAGGTAAACTAAAATTGTGGTGTGATGATGATGATGATGATGATGGTGATGTTGATGATGATGATGATGATGACTTAAGCCTGAGGCATGACTTTTGCACTTTGACTTGTGAGCATTAATTTAATAAGCCACATTCATTAGGGTTGTTGGTTTTCAAAGAATGTGGTTAAGTGGTTTGCCTCCCATCATGCCCATTGTGCACAAATATTTGCATGATTTATTTGTTTAAATATTGATTGAGCTCAGAAAAGGAGGGAAGAGGTATGGAGTACTATGGGAGGCGAGCATAATTGACATATGAAGGAGTAGGAGGGGAATAAGATGAGCCCTGGTGAAACTTGAAAAGAGGAAGTTGTACTTCTAGAAAGTTAGAAAGTGTAATACTCTTGTCTGAGGAGGGAGGAGGAAAGGGAGGATGAGGAGGAGCTGGAGATGATATTGATAATGCAGTTAATTCCTTGACGTGTAGGTGTGCTGGAGATGTTATACATGAAGACCTTTCTTCATAATTTGTATGAACCTTACTTTGTAGCCAATATATATTACACATGAAAACAGGTATGTTGATAGCCATACAATTACGAGGCCACAGTAGACTAGGAATTCTTTGTGCTTAGGAATGTTCTACTTTAACTAGTAAATTTTGTTGTCTAATTTCTTCTCTCTTTTTTTTTATTGTCCCCAGGGTGGACTTCAATGTGCCATTGAAGGATGGTGCTATTACAAACAATCAGAGGTGAGTTATTGCATAACTATGGGAGTTGAAGATCAAGTGAACCACCATGGCAAATTATTTATCACTGTAAACAGATAGAGTTACTCCATGCATACTTTTTACAGGATAAGTTTTCTTTTCAGGTGTTATTTTTGTTTGTGTAAAGGTTTACTCTATGTAAGATTATGATAGCTTGGTAAAATATTTTCAGATTTGTACAGAACAAATAAACTCTCAAAATGTTTTCCCTTTCTACAGACATGCATTGCCATAAATGTCAACAAAGTGCTAAGAGGCCTGAGACTCATGATAACTCTCATGTGTTTTACTTGCAAAGAAATCATGAAATGACTCCTTAAAATGCAATTAAGTTATTGACAATTATTTCATGGCATGGTGCATGGTCTAAACTGTTATGTAGTTTTTCTTCATGAATCACATGTCAATGCTATTTATAAGGTGCTATGAGGAAATAGAAATGAACAAAGAAACATCTTGCCAGTATTTCATTTTGTTGAATAATCATTATCATTAATTAGCCAATTATAACTTATAATAATTAGTCACTTCAAAATGCTGTAAAATCAATCAGCACAAAACTTTTTCTTTTTCTTTCAATATGCATTAATGTATGATTCTGTTTTTGTTTACTTTTGTTTGTTAAACAAAACTATATCAGGATCGCAGCAGCCATTCCCACTGTGAAGTACATCTTGGAGCAGGGAGCAAAGTCTGTTGTCCTCATGAGCCACCTGGGCAGGCCTGATGGCAAGAGGCAGGATAAGTTCTCACTCAAGCCAGTCGCTGCAGAACTACAGAAGCTTCTCAATAAGTGAGCAAAAGTGATATTTTCCTAACAGGAAGTAATTGTATAATTGTTCTTATATTAGTAGAAATGCCCTCAGCAATAATCAAATACTTTCAAACATTTGTATATATAGTGAACACGTAGGGGAAACAAGAAAAGTGGCCTCTGGTGACCTCTGTAGACCGGTTCCATAACATTGTTTTATTCTGCAGGGGAACACTAGTTGCCACTTAAGGCATGACGGATGCTATAAACAGGAGGCCCTGGAGACAGGTTTGACTATATATTCTGTTCTTGTCATTTCCAAGTTTCATATGTATTAATTATTTGATGTATTGATTATATGCTGATGTGAACTGTATGTAAACGAACTGTATGTAACGAACTGTATATGTAAACAACTAATTGAGTTAATTAACCTTATCAGTACCCAACCATGAATGCTGATTCATAGACTCTACCGAGTCTACTCTACCCAAGGGAATAGAGGGGCAAAGAAATTAACTTCTCCACATTTTGTTGTGTTATACCTGTCAGGAATGTGCAGTTCCTGTCTGACTGTGTTGGTGCAGAGGTGGAGGCAGCCTGCGCTGACCCCGCCCCGGGGAGTGTCATCCTGCTGGAGAATGTGCGCTTTCATGCTGAGGAGGAGGGCAGCAGCAAAGATGAGGCGGGAAAGAAGGTAGTTCATCATCATTTACATTCATATTACCCTCCCCCCCCCCCCCCCCCCCCCAACAAAATAATTTGACCAAAAAACTGTACAGAACATAAGCGGCAGTTTTTGCCAAAATAAAGGAAACATAAGGTGTGCTCCCCCCCCCCCCCCCCCCCAAAAAAAAAAATTTAAAAAAATTAATAAATAAATAAAATACAATAAAATAAAATAAAATAAAATAAAATAATAATAATAATAATTAAATAAAAATAAAAAATAAATAAATAGAAAATAAATAAATAAATACAAATAATGAAAAATTTAAAATTAAAATAAAAAAATTATAATTAATACAAATTAATTAATTGATTAATTAAAACAAAAGCAAAAATCAGTCCGACCAAGCTACTTCACTGCTTATCCTTCATGAGATGATACAAGATTCCCAAAACCAGCCATAATTACCTTCCATTGTAAGAAATAAAATGTTTTATTATGTTTATCAATCCATTAGATATAAGGGTCTACAAAAACGGGCAATATAGCCTGATGCAATAGTATTCAGAAAATTAAAGTCTTATTATGTTTATCAATCCAATAGATATAAGGGTTTACAAAAACAGCCAATATGGCATGATGCAATAGCATTCTACAAATTAAAATGTCTTATTATGTTTATCAATCCAATAGATATAATGGTTTACAAAAACAGCCAATATGGCCGGATGCAATAGCAATCTACAAGTTAAAATGTCTTATTATGTGTATCAATCCAATAGGTGAAGGCAAGTCCTGAGGCTGTGACTGCTTTCAGAGCTTCCCTCTCCAAGCTAGGAGATATCTACGTCAATGATGCTTTTGGAACTGCTCATCGTGCACACAGGTATGCTGATAATTATGCTATCAGTTTGTTTGTGTTGCTTCTACATTTAAATGTGTTCTTTTTTAAAGACTGACTATATTGTTCAGGCCTGATGATGTGGAAATTGAAGTGCTATTCTGAGTAATGTATTATCACGATATCCCGCTCTCGTTCATGCATTCATGATTCTGATATAGATTGCGATTATACATAAATGTTTATTGTTATTTCTGAATGTATGCAAATGGTTGGATCAAGATTTATACCAAAAAAACTTTGTTGCTCCCAGCTCCATGGTTGGTGTGAACCTCCCCCTGCGTGCTTCAGGCTTCCTGCTCAAGAAGGAGCTGGCCTACTTTGCCAAGGCCCTAGACAACCCAGAGAAACCCTTCCTGGCCATCCTCGGAGGAGCCAAGGTCAAGGACAAGATCCAGCTGATTGAGAACCTCCTTGACAAGGTGCAGGAGATGGTGATCGTTGGTGGCATGGCTTTCACCTTCCTCAAGGTCCTGCAGGGAATGAAGGTGAGTATCTTCAAATTAAGGAATGTGATGGTATGATGAAATGTAGGGTTAAGGAAGAGAAGAGAATGGAGAGGAATGGAGGGTTAGGGGATAGGGGTACTTCAATCTCCTGATAGCAAACCTTCACATGGTGCAGGAGATGGTGATCTAGAGAGGCGTGGCTTTCACTTTCCTCAAAGTCCTCCAGGGAATGAAGGTAAATCCATTCTTTGCCAAGGCCCTGGACAACCCAGAGAAACCCCGCATAGCCATCCTTCTTTTCTTTAAATTTTGAAACTTTTATTTGTCTTTTGGTCAAAATTTTTTCTTAAATCCAAGATTAGATAATCTTTTTAAAAACCCAAGATTGGATAAGCTTTCTTGTTTGAATAGATTCTATTTAATGCCACTTTTTATATTTGTCTTCCTTTAACTTGTTTTTTTATTCCTTAGATTGGCAACTCGCTGTATGATGAGGAGGGTGCTCAGATTGTCAGCAAGTTGATGGAGAAGGCTGAGAAGAAGGGGGTGCAGGTTCATCTCCCAGTTGACTTTGTCACTGGAGACAAGTTTGCCGAGGATGCTCAAGTGGGCGCTGCGACCGTGTCGTCTGGTATTCCCGATGGATGGATGGTAAGATCCAGACTAAAGCCCTCCGCACACAGAGCCGACTCGACCCGATCCGACTGGTTTTCAGTCAGGCTAGAGTCGGTTTCGCCCAGTCGTAGCCGATTCAACATGTTGAATAGGCTTCGAATGATCTCCGACTGGCTCTTGACCGGCAAAGTAGGAGTCCTGAGGAAATGTATACTGAGCTGATCCGACTGAAAACCAGTGTGATCGGCTCAAGTCGGCTCTGTGTGCGGAGGGCTTTATTTGTCAATCTTGTTTGTTGGTATGTTATAGAGTGGTGAAGTGTGATGTCATCAATGATGTCATAAACATCTTTTTTTTGAATTTTCAAATTTCGACTCCCATTTTCCGTAAGAGCATCAATAACAATGTCCAAATACCGAAAATCAATTGAATAGGTTACGTATTGGCTGAGATATGCCCATCCGAATGATTTTTTTTGTCAATGGGCAATCAGTGTTATTGTGCACTGGTTCATAACTTTATGAACCAGTGCACTATAACACTGCATTGAAGTAAAATTCATTCGGATGGGCATATCTCAGCCAATACGTAACATATTCAATTGATTTTCGGTATTTGGACATTGTTATTGATGCTCTTACGGAAAATGGAGTTAAAATTTTAAAATTTGAAAAAAGTGTTTTTATGACGTCATGGCTTCTGTACTCTATTTACAAATAGGAAGACATTCAAGCATTGTTGAAGTTGATTCATCTTGGTTTCATCTTGTTGGTCATGTTTAGTAAATGATTGGTAATTCAAGTCAAACATGAAGTTGATGAAGAAAAACATGTCACATATAACCCAAATAATCTGATCTCACAAAATATGTCATCTATCTATAAAGAACACAGAAGGGATAAAGAATAGGTGGTGTTTATGAACAGATGATCTTAATAAACAGGTTAGATAGATTTACATGCAAACATTTTTTTCTTATTACTGGTCTATACTATAGAAGGATGGTTGCTAGATCTAGAGCAGTTTCATAATGAAAGTCAACTATAATGACTGAAAATGTCGTATAATTTGTAGATATTTTACTATCATCATGTAACAGCACATCAAATATAACAATAGCAGGTAACGAAAGGAAGAAATGCAATACATTATTATTACTCAAGGAATTATTTATTCAAGGAATTATTATTGTAATTGTACACAAATGTGTGCTGATTTCTGTTCTCCTTTTCTCTTCAGGGTCTAGACTGTGGTCCAAAGAGTAATGACACTTTCAAGACCGTCATAGCTAGGGCGAAGGTCATTGTCTGGAATGGGTATGTAGCCCCCCCCCCCCCCCCCCCCTAAAAAAAAATATTTAAAAAATAAATTAAAATAAAATTAAAAAAGTATATACAAAATAAATATATTAATAAAATACAAAATTAATAAATAGATAAAATTTTTAACAAATTATAATCCGTGCAATGTTCTAATTAAGCTGAATTTCATCAAAGTAGAAGGGATACTTATATCCCTCATCGATATTTCTCAAGTGATTCTATTTAAAGCAAAATACAACTAGCGTTAGGATACGGATTATTGAATAATTTGTTGAAATGAACTTGTTCTGGTAAAGCCATTCTGGTGAAGCCATTGGATTGTTATTTAATGTGATTGTCATAAATTATGATGCTAGGCAGGACAAACAAGGCATTTTAAAATATCTGCTTCTCAAAATCTCTGAACTTGGTGCCCCCATTGAATAATAAACATTAACATTAAGTCTGTTATATTATTACTTAGCCTGGTCCAGCAAGTAAAAATGGGCCTATGGGCTAGAGCTAACTGGGAGCCCTGCATGATTTACAGTGGATCCTCATTATAATGAGGTCCTGGGGACCATGAAAGTTACCTTGTTGTAACATGCATCTTGTCATATCAGGGTCAAATCCCCAAAAGAATACATGTGTAAAGAACAGGGACCAAACAAATTGTTGTGAAATTGTTGCAAGGTTTTGTTCATTGTATCCGGATTCACTGTGTAATGACTAGCCTGGCAGAAATCAATCCTTGGGATTGATAGCAATTTGAATATGGACCGATTCAGTGTCAAGTCTATAGTAATCTAGTGTTGGCCGTAACTGGGAGGCTTCCCAGAGTATAAAAATAGATTATTAGAATAGGTTTTAACCATTATGCAAGATGTCGGGTGTATTATCAGGGTTCGTACAGGGCCTGGAAAACCTGGAAAGTCATGAATTCTGACTATGGTGTTTTCCATGCTTTGAAAGTCAGGGAAATTGTACAATTATCTCTTTGGTCATGGAAAAGTCATGGAATTTCATTTTATCTGCATTTCTTCAGTACTGGAATACAACCAATATGTTATAAAACAGAACCCAAAGCAGTTAACGAACCTTGTTTACCATGGTGAGAAGTCATGTAAAAGTCATGGAATTCTTGCTCAGAAGGTCATGGAAAGTCATGGAATTTGATTTAAAAGTAAGGGTATGAACCATGTAGTGTACAGTATTATTCTTTTATAAACAAAGCAAAGTGGGTAGAAACTTTTGTTTGGCATACTAGACTTACTTGAAATCCCCCAATCATGACCGACGCTAGAGTACTATAGAATTGAAACAGAATCAGTAGATATGATGAGTTTTAACGTTGAAGTTTATTTTATCTGTTGCAGACCTGCTGGTGTATTTGAGTTTGACAACTTTGCGACTGGAACGAAGGCTGTCATGGACGCTGTAGTTGAAGTCACAAAGCAGGGTTGCATAACCATCATTGGTAAGAGCACTACGTTCTCTATTCAGTAATACAGTCAAACCTGTCTTTAATAGGGGCCACCTGTCTATATCAGTCAATCTGCCTATAGTTGCCATCACAAATGATGCCCTGCAGAGAAAAAAAATGCGTTTGAACCTACTCCGCAAAAAAAGAAACTGGACACTTGTATGAGACCAAATATTTCGTATTCATTAACGATAAAATATATGATATTGTATATCAAATTAAAGATAAAATTACCCTCTTCAATATTCGCATGAAATCCAGATGAAATCATTCATGCATGACTTGTCACGGTCAATTAACCACACCAAGGTCTGTTTTCAAAAATAGCAAAATGGAACATCCACTCAACCATATAAATGTTGATAAGCATAATCTAAAACACTATATTCATGAGATGGCATAATTTTTCATTACAATTTATGTGACCTTTCTATCTTCATCTCAATAAAGAGTATAATTGAAGACAAATTGTGAACGTTATAGGTGTTATTTTCATCCAAAAGTAACAAAATGGGGAATTCCATGGCAAAGCTTTATTAGTCAAAACCACAGTTTGTGCCCTTATTTCAGCATGAAAATGGTATAAATTTTTCTCAAGAATTATACCATAGTCCAAAGATCTTCAAAACCTGAAATCACCCTTGGTCAAACATTTGGGCAGTCTTTAACATGACATTTCTCTAGGTAACTATGGTTAAAATTGCAGGGGACACATGAATTAGACAAGCTTCATGCCTGTAATACAGACCAGTATGATAATGCTCTCATAACCTGACCCTGTTTTATTGACAAATTTGTATTTCCAGACTTTGTTCATAACAATAAAGTTGAATAATGTCATAATTTACTTGCTCCGCTCATCTTGTTTTAAGTGAAACGCTTACTATCATTTCAGTCGAATGGTGTGGTCCTCCATTGTTTGCTATTTTTGAAAACAGACCTTGCTAGTGTTAATTGACCATGGCATTTCATGCATGAACGATTACACCTTTAAGTTATACCCTGCATGTAGAGGACTAAATTCCCTTTAATTTGATATATGATCATGTACACTTTATCGTACATTAATATGAAATATTTCAACTTATACAAGTGTCCAGTTTCTTTTTTTGCGGAGTATATATAGACGTATTCGGTTTGGATTATTTTTATACATGCCACCCCCAGAGCCCCCCAGTTACAGCGCGCGCGTATTGCGCCAATGCTGTGCATAATCTGCCTCGGGATGGGAGAAAAGGGCGTGCGTGGATGCCAAATATGGTAGAGAAGCCCCCCAGTCATTGCGTTAGCACGTAGAGGGCTCACTTCCATGAAAGGCCGCTCGAATACGTCTATAGGCGACCTGTCAACAGTGACCACTTATCTAGTTTCCCTTGGGTGGTCACTGTACACAGGTTTGAGATGTTCACTTGTAGACTGGCTGTGGCATGTGATGACGTTTCAATAAGGACCCACCAACACATTCACCCATTGTTCGGTCAACCGTCTCGGTCGAGTGCCAGGATGGATATGAACAATTAAGGTCGTACTGAACCGAGACGGATGACCGAACAATGAGTGAACGTGGGGGCGATGTTCACCAGTAGACTGGTATGTGATGATGTTACGAGTGGGACCCACATGCACATTCACCCATTGTTCGGTCAACCGTCTCAGTTGAGTGTTAGCATGGATTTGACCGATTTGTTCATACTGAACCGAGACGTTAACCAAACAATGTGGGGGTGAGCCCTCATCATGTCATCATCACGTACCAGTCCACTGGTTAATATTTAAATCGAAAAGTATCTATTATTATTCATCCTTCCGTATAGACTTCAAAATAGACAGAGAATGTGCTTCTATCAAAATCAATTCGCAAGTTTCAAATCTGATTGAAGCTATTTTGCCTAGAATTCTAAATTGTTTTAATAATTACTAATTCGCATGAAAATATGGGGGTTGCAAAATCTTGTAGGGAACCGATCAGTAACCGATAAATGAAAACATTATCCAGATTTTTAATTAAATAAATGTCCCTGGTATTCATCTTAGATGGAGGCGATACAGATACTTGTGCAGCCAACTTTTGAACTGAGAACCTTGTCATCCATGTCAGTACTGGTGGTGGTGGTTCAACCCATTGCCTATGGGAACCTAGTGGGTCCTGTATTAATGCTATGAGGATTGCAAAATCTAGTAGGGAACATGTTAACCCATTGCCTAAGGGAATATAGTGGGTCCTGTATTAACTGTATGGGAATTGCAAAATTTATTAGGAATTAGATAAATGAAAAGAAATATCAACATTCAAAATTAAATAAATGTCCCTGGCATTTATCTTAGGTGGAGGGGATACAGCTACCTGTGCAGCCAAGTACGGAACTGAGAGCCTCGTCAGCCATGTCAGCACCGGTGGTGGTGCAAGTCTTGAACTGCTTGAAGGTTAGTAGGTGTTTCTAGGTTTTGCCGGGTTGGGGTGAAGAATTAATTAACAAATATAGACTTAACTGTGTTTCTCGCGAGGTAAACAATAAAGAAAAGTAAAGAATAAATTTGATTTATCAGTTATCACCTTGTCAATGTAGAGAAGGCAAATTTACAAGATGAACGGTGCAATCTGTTTGAGGTGATTTGATTTAGTATTACAAACAGTTTCCATAAACCTTAGTCTCAAGATATCTTGGGCTCAAACATTACCCTGATAAGGAATATATCTTTTGAAGAAATCTTATGTAATGTATCATTTGACCATTAAAGATATTAGTCAATCAAAATATATTTCCTACATTTTGCCACAAAAACATCTTTTAATTTGTATTTCAATTGTCTGCTTTGGTATTTAATCATATTTTTTTCAATAAATTACAATACGACCACCATTTATTTCATCGCCATGACTGTTTCCTTATAATACAGGCAAGACTCTATTCACTGTATGGCAGTCCTGACTAACCAAAGATGGTCTAAAAATATATTACCTTCCTCTTCCAGTTTATTGTGCTGTCTTTTGGTTGCAGAGACCTTTTTGGTGTCGGGAGTAGGATTTAGAGTTTCTATTGCATAATAATCCAACCTTAACCTCATCTTATTTTCTCATTTCTTTATGCAGGCAAGACCCTTCCTGGTGTAGCAGCCCTGACTGATGCATGACTACCTACATCAACTTCCCCAAGCAGTTTGCTGTGAACATTTGGTGTCGGGAGTGGGATTTATAGTTTCTATTATGTAATAATCCAACCTTAACCTCATCTTATTTTCTCATTTCTCTATGCAGGCAAGACCCTTCCTGGTGTAGCAGCCCTGACTGAGGCATGACTACCTACATCAACTTCCCCAAGCAGTTTGCTGTGAACATTTGGTGTCGGGAGTGGGATTTAGAGTTTCTATTACATAATAATCCAACCTTGACCTCATCTTATGTTCTCATTTCTCTATGCAGGTAAGACCCTTCCTGGTGTAGCAGCCCTGACTGAGGCATGACTACCTAACTCACCTTCCCCAAGCAGTTGGCTGTGAACATAGGTGTCAGGAGTGGGATTTATAGTTTCTATTACATAATAATCCAACCTTGACCTCATATTATTTTCTCATTTCTTTATGCAGGCAAGACCCTTCCTGGTGTAGCAGCCCTGACTGATGCATGACTACCTACATCAACTTCCCCAAGCAGTTTGCTGTGAACATTTGGTGTCGGGAGTGGGATTTATAGTTTCTATTATGTAATAATCCAACCTTAACCTCATCTTATTTTCTCATTTCTCTATGCAGGCAAGACCCTTCCTGGTGTAGCAGCCCTGACTGAGGCATGACTACCTACATCAACTTCCCCAAGCAGTTTGCTGTGAACATTTGGTGTCGGGAGTGGGATTTAGAGTTTCTATTACATAATAATCCAACCTTGACCTCATCTTATGTTCTCATTTCTCTATGCAGGTAAGACCCTTCCTGGTGTAGCAGCCCTGACTGAGGCATGACTACCTAACTCACCTTCCCCAAGCAGTTGGCTGTGAACATAGGTGTCAGGAGTAGGATTTAGAGTTTCTATTGCATAATAATCCAACCTTGACCTCATATTATTTTCTCATTTCTTTATGCAGGCAAGACCCTACCTGGTGTAGCAGCCCTGACTGACGCACAACTACCTAACTCACCTTCCCCAAGCAGTTTACTGTGAACATAGGTGTCAGGAGTGGGATTTAGAGTTTCTATTACATAATAATCTAGTCATAACCTTATCTTATTTTCCTATTTGTGTATGCAGGCAAGACCCTTCCAGGTGTAGCAGCCCTTACTGAGGCACGACTACCTAACTCACCTTCCCCAAGCAGTTTACTGTGAACATAGGTTTCAGGAGTGGGATTTAGAGTTTCTATTACATAATAATCCAACCTTGACCTCATCTTATGTTCTCATTTCTCTATGCAGGTAAGACCCTTCCTGGTGTAGCAGCCCTGACTGAGGCATGACTACCTAACTCACCTTCCCCAAGCAGTTTGCTGTGAACATAGGTGTCAGGAGTGGGATTTATAGTTTCTATTACATAATAATCCAACCTTGACCTCATATTATTTTCTCATTTCTTTATGCAGGCAAGACCCTACCTGGTGTAGCAGCCCTGACTGACGCACAACTACCTAACTCACCTTCCCCAAGCAGTTTACTGTGAACATAGGTGTCAGGAGTGGGATTTAGAGTTTCTATTACATAATAATCTAGTCATAACCTTATCTTATTTTCCTATTTGTGTATGCAGGCAAGACCCTTCCAGGTGTAGCAGCCCTTACTGAGGCACGACTACCTAACTCACCTTCCCCAAGCAGTTTACTGTGAACATAGGTTTCAGGAGTGGGATTTAGAGTTTCTATTACATAATAATCTAGTCATAACCTTATCTTATTTTCCTATTTGTGTATGCAGGCAAGACCCTTCCAGGTGTAGCAGCCCTTACTGAGGCACGACTACCTAACTCACCTTCCCCAAGCAGTTTACTGTGAACATAGGTGTCAGGAGTGGGATTTATAGTTTCTATTACATAATAATCCTCATCTTATTTTCTCATTTTTTGTATGCAGGCAAGACCCTTCCTGGTGTAGCAGCCCTGACTGAGGCATGACTACCTAAATCACCTTCCCAGAGCAGTTTGCTGTGAAGCTGTTGGTTGCAGCGATACATTTGATATCGGTAGCAGTATTGGGGCTCCACATCTCATATTTGAGCCAGTTGCACAAAACTTTACTATTGATTGTAATGCTGACAACAGTTAGACAGGTTGAATCTGATTGGCTAGGAAGGCCTGTTGCCATGGTGGTTGCAATAACATTCTAATCAATCAAGATTTGTGCAAAGAGCTGTTGATATTTATTATTATATTTACTTTTTCTGTTGTAGCGCATGAGGTTTACTGAAATGCTGAATAAGTAATTATGTGCCGCGATATGTGGATCTGTATGACAGATATATCAATGAACTGTGACCACTTAGATCCTGCATGGGATATATGGTGTTTGTTGTATGATTTATTTCTGGAATGTTTTGAAAGAATCGTTTTCATTATCCATAGATGTTTCCACCCACATTTGAATACCTTGATGTGTGTTTAGGGAGTAGTTTAAGTACTGATGATTACTCCTCAAGTTATTATACATGACTACCTACGTCTATGTAGCATGTTACACTGTCACTGCTTTACTGGACGGTTTGTGTTGTCGACTGCACAAATTACATAACGCTTCTTAGAGAAATCAATGTTAAGTACTGTATTCATACCACTTTTTACAGCAAGTTCAGTGTGTGGTCCATGTGAAGCACTAGGTATAACTGTGTACTCAGACTATGTAGCTTGATGATAATGGTTGAATAATTGCTTCTTCTTTTAATAACCATTGTATTGTCGATCATGTATTTTTGCAGATTTAATCATATAATACACCATCAAACATATATTTTTAAGCAGATATTTGAAGTCTGAATGATCTGAAATGTATGGGTGCTGGATACATTACTAATTTAACATTATAATTCAACTCATGAATCATCAGGATAGATAACATAATATTCATTGATTTTATTGTTGGCATATTGTTGGCACATTATGCTTTCTCATAATACTGTCTAACAAAGTTAAACTGAATATCATTTGCCCAAAAAATTGCATTGCCAACTGTAGCGTTGTTGTTGGCTTCTTTTCTGTATCATTTTCTATAGGAATAATGGACTTCCTTTTTATTGAGTTGATTTTTTATCACTTTGTCCTAATTGAAGAAATAATGAAATCAAATTATCAAATGTCATTAGTTTTTTAGTAGATATATATTTATCACACAAGAGTCACCCCAATGATTTTTGTATGGTTTTGCTTCAAAAGTAAATGATGTCTCTACATCTACATAGACATAACATGTACAGCTACTGCTACTGGAAGTATGCAATAAGTACTCAAATATATTTTGTGTGTATTTTTATATTTGTAAAAAAGCACAGTTGTGGAAGTTTTTAGCAAAGAAAATATGATTTTCTCTCCTATATAGATTCAATAAATGGTCTAAATAACATTAATTATGGATCATGCCAATTGATTGGTTCTTGTACTACTACCTCCTGGACAATAACCCCCTGGACATTTACTCTCCGGACGATTACCCCCCCCCCCCCCCCCCCCTGGCAATTATCCCCATTGGACAATTATCCCCCCCCCCCCTCCCCCAAGACAATTTAACCCCCTTCCCCCGGACGATACGATTACCCTTGGAGCCCCTTGGACAATTACCCCAAAGGACGATTACCCTTTGGGGTAATTGTCCTAGGGTGGTGATTGTCCGGTTGGTAGTTGTCTGGGGGGTAATTGTCCTATGGAGGTAAATGGCCGTGGGGTAATCGTGCAGAGGGTAGTAGTCCGGATAAGCAATTTATTTGTATGCCTCCGCAACGAAGTAGCCGGAGGCATTATGTTTTCGGGTTGTCCGTCCGTCCATACGTCCCGTTCTCGTGATCGCGTTATCTCAAGAACCGATTGACGGATTCTCACCAAACTTGGTTCATGTATGTATCTTTACATAGAGAATGCTATTCTGCATAGGCATTATTATTATACCTAGCAAGGATAACATAGTTCTTGAATGTGCAAGAAATGATGAAAAAGGATTGATAAATACTGTTATGAAGGAGAGTATTCCTGAATCTGACGGGCTCAAATCATGAAACACAAGTTTTTAAGAATTTGAGAAAGTAAACATTAACACTAGTAACGCTACAATATTTAGGGTGGATGTGTTCATGTGTGCCATATCTGTGTGTGTGTGTGTGTGTGTGTGCGTGAGTGTGGGTGTGTGTGCTTCATATTCGTGCTCTTATTCTTATTATAATTATTATTTTCTTTTTCAAGTTCATAATCTTATTCTTATATTCTTAGTATTCAAAGTTCATTGAATAAAAGATGTGAAATGAGAATCATTCCCTTTCGAATGCTCTCATAGTTGTAATATTTAATTTCAAAATGTTATTTATATATCGTCTGGCCAGGCAATATCTTTACTTTTTTGTTTAAATACATAAAATACTTATATAGCCTATGTACACTTATTTTTAATTCTTTCAAAAAATTTCGAAGGAGCCGGTTTGTAAATAGTTGTTGATGATAACTTTATTTAATCATTATTTTAACAAAACATCACATGCACAATCTTGTGTGAAAAATGGTAGTCATGTACGTGAGTTATTAGAGAGAGCCCTTTTGAGTTGTAAAGGCTCTTTTTAATTAAAGGGGACCACCAGGCAAAGAACAACACATTATATATGTTTTGGTACTGTTTTGTGATATCAAATAGATATCCAACATTTTGCAAAGGGTTGTGTAATTCATAAACAAAGCAATTCATTTCCACCACTTACGGAACCACTGCTATTTCCTGGTTCCATACGCGCCAACCATATGCGAGTGCGCCAATGCTATTCACGCGCACGTTTGTAAACAATAGATTCCCGGGCGATTCGTTCGCTCTGCATGTCGTTGCAATTCACCGCACACATAGCAGTCTGCGTAATTCAGACCGCATGAACGCATGCATTAAAATGGTGATGCGTTTCCAATTTTTTTTTCTTTTTCTGGAAACATATTTTTGTTAACTTGTTGATGGAATGGAATACTAAAGATGTTACCTTTCTATTATACAAATATTAGTTTTGGGTGGTGGTACCCTTTAATGATAACAGGGTTTTTACTTAGTAGTTAGTCGTTTGTACTTGTGTATACATTTCTACAAACTATTAGTTTGTACTGTAATGGTGCAGGCCGGATGAGTTTTGGTAAAGAGGGCACTTCACGAAATATTTTTTTGTGAGATAATGAAAAACTGACTGTCAAATTTGAAAGAACATACAATTTTAATGACAGAATAAACTTTATTTGATCAAAATCTGTTCAGAAACGGCTGATCCATAAACATATTTTTATTCAAAAGTTCTCCGCCAGGGGACATTTTGACTTTTTAGAAAATTTTTTTAAATGCTTATAGCCTATAAATATAATATAGACTACTTTGAAAAAATCTAAATAGGGTTTTAAAAAGTTGTTGATGATATATCTCTATTGAATCATTATTTTAACAAAACATCTAATGCACAATTTTGTATGAAAAATGGCTAAAACCAATGAGTTTTTTAGAGAGCGCCCTCTTGAGTTGTAATAACGGCTCTTTTTTAATGATAACGGGGGTTTTACTTAGTCGTTTGTAATTGTGTATACTTTTCGAGCATGCATGGTGGAGTTATAACTATTAGTTTGTACCGTAGTGGTGCAGGTTTTGGTAACTAAAATTAAGTTTGACCAATACTCAACTAGCCCTTTAAATTCAGTTTGACCATCCATGGTTTGACCAAAACAATTTGCCAAAACTCGAATTTATGCAGCGCTGTTATTTTGATGAATGAAGAAAACAACAACAACAACGCGACTACTACTCATAAATCCCATGGAGCTAGCTGCGATGGAGCATGGCACAGACTTGTACTATCTCGGTGACGTGACGGCCGGCGCGTGACGGGCGGCGCGCGACGCGCGCGGATAAGGTAAACAAATTAATCTTAATGCTATTTCAGTATTTGGATTGACTTGCAACTTTCGACTTTTCTTTCACTTTTACACACAAACTTATCCTGATCCTGTTGTCAAGATTGTGTAATTTCGACACTCGTCTGTTATTATACCACTGACACTGCATTTGGGACTTTGACTTTGAAGCTTGAGGTAAGTTCGATAAGTTATGTATTAATTGGGGCAAGGTACGACGGTACGAACGCCAAGTGATCATCATCCCGGCCCGACTGCCTAGGCCGCCGCGCCGACCTAGCCCCGACGCTGCAACCCCGGGGTACCGTGTCTCAGCCAATTGGCTAGCCGGCGGGCCCCAAGGCGGCATCCGATGTAATTTTTTCTCCATAAATTTAAAACTATCACTCGGATATCAAATTAAATGTATGAATTTCCTTTAGATGGAATGTATGCTTGCTATGCGTTGCGTTTTATTTGATTTCTTCACACAAAAATATCGGAAATCGCGTTTGAAATCGGGTATAAAACCGGCAAAGTTTATTCAGAATCAGCGGTTGAAACTTGAAATAAGAAAGTGTGATGGCAAAGATGAACAACACTCTGTTGCTGTCATGACTGGTTCAATTTAAATCTGTTACAGCTTGACATAGACTCAAAATACTGTATTTTAAGCTAATAGTAAAATTACATCAAATGACATTCTAAATTCTAAAATTCATTGATTCTGCGTTTGTTTCTGATGAGGCAAATCATCAGGAGGTCCTCGGCCAATAGCCGGCAGGCAACACAAAATCAATGGGAAAGTCGGATTTTGGGGAGCGGGAGCTCTTTTTAGGCAATTATGTAAGGGTATCTTTAGGGATTTCGTGATCAAAATCTAGCGAACGAAAGGGGTTGAATTAATAATAGTATACTAGCCGAGTTGAAAATACCGGCAAAGGAAAAATAAACGAAAACTAGATCATTGAATTCGTCACTTTGACGAATTGAGGTTATGCGTATCATTTTTTATGATACAACTAAAAGGATGATTTAAAAAATAACATATTGAAAGAATTAATGGTATATGATTCAAGTAAAAGATTGCACTCTGCATTTGCCAATAATGTTGACGCGCGGCAGACTAATCATAACACTCATAATGTATAGTATTAGTAGAGACACACTATATATAGTTCTTACATTCCTATTGTTGGATAGTTCAGACCTAATTACTTTTAGAGCATAACCTCAGCTACAACTAATTCTGACTTTGACGAGCGCGTTCCTTGTTATTATGAGTCAACAATGACTGGAGTGTGTTGAAGAAGGTACCGGAAAACCTGTGTAAAAAGATATGTTTCCTATTTATTTGCGTTACACACGCAAATACGCGAGGCAGACTAATCACAATTGTAAAGAGACACACTATAGTGCCTACATTCCTATAGATGGATAGTAATGACCACACTCCCTTTAGAGCATAACCCCAACTACAACATTTCGAAATTTGGGAGAAAATTGATGGAGAATAAACAAGATATGGTCGGAAGTCCGCTGTAATCGATTTCAAAATCAATTAAAATTCTCATTTTAGGTTTAACCCTCAATATGATGACGTCATAACATTTACTTGTCCTAAATAAGGTATGAATCCGTATCTACAACTCATAATCCTTTCGAATATTGACAAAAAAATGGGGGTTTATGGACTAAAAAAAAAAGTTATGGCCGAATAAAAAAGGTATGTTTTTACCATATTTTGCCAATTTGCGTGCACGCATAATTTTGACTTTGACGCGCGCGTACTCCGTCATTATGAGTCAACAATGACTCAAATTGATAGGGTGTGTTTACTGATGTATCAGGATTGCAAAAAATGTACAAAAATGAAATTTTTCTTGTTCATTTGTGTTACGCGCGCAAAACGCGCACGCCAACGCGCACGCGCGGAAATTTTTGAAATGCTCAAAATTGTCTGAAACAATAGTAAATTACTAGAGTTGGGGTTTTGAGCATTTTTTGAAATTTTTTTTTATTTGATGGACGCGTACGCGCGCGTCTCCGAGTGTAATTGCACGCGCACGAGCTTAAAAGATGACCATTGACCTGATTAATATTGATGCGAAATTAGAATTGAAATTGATAACTCATGACTGAGATATGATTATTAAAAACGGTGTCTTGATGACGTCACAGTGATGTGACGTCACTGAAAAAGTTTGCAGATCTAAGTTAGATCATGAACTATCATCATGTGAAGATTCATGACGATTGATTCATGTGATCTTGAGATATGCGACGAACAAAATTGGGAAGAATACATTTTTAAAAAGAAAAAGAAAAAATCTTGACGAAATCAATAGGTTATACGTATGATATTATACGTATTTATAACCTAATAAACTATTCTGGTGTAAGAAAAATTAAAATGAATTTGATGCCGCCTATTGGCCAAGAGGTGCTGATTGGTGGAGGAAAGTGCATCTAAAAATCGTCCGCGCACGCACGTAGTACGAATCGCCAAACAAAAAAACATTGCGATTATAAATGTGTTTCAGATATCAAACTATACCATTTGTATTCACTTTTATTATTAAAAAGGACATTCCGATTTACATTTCATTTTATGTGTAATGGTTGAGACACGGTACCCGTTGGCCTGGCCTGCCTGGCCGTCCGGAGCTCGATCAACCAGTTCATGTTTGTTTGTTTTTTCATTAAAACATAAATTGGCTAACCTACCCTTAATATATTTACAACTAGTGCAACTAGCCGTCTACAAATTATTTCATACCAAGCTGCTCCCCAAATCTAGATTTAGTCCTGAATATATTATTGCAGTTTCTATTGAAAAAACTCTGCATTTTGTTTTTTATTACTTGACTGCATATATCCTTATAATGCAGGGAGTCTATATTGAATCTAAATTCATTGTCTTTATATTATTAATGTTGCTTTTTGCTATTAATTTAAGTGACAGGAGGTTAGAGGAGGCACACAAGGAAAGGAAACCAAGCAACTAGCAACTTTACAACTCTTAATTGTTTCGTTCACAATAATGGTCGCATCTTTGACAAGCTGATTCATTCATTTGCAGGGTTCTCTCATACTCATAGTCGTACAGGATCCGGCCCAATGGGCAATTCTATGATTACAGAGACATGCAAGTGATAGAACCCAATTTTCTATTACACTTTTCTCAAATCCTGGTTCTTTTTCAAGCTTCAGTATCTCAGGAATCACAATAAAACAGAGCTTTAATTTCCCACCTTTATTTAAATCACACTGTCGTGTCCTCGTTACAGAGAAACAGAAATCTACATGAAATGGCACATGTGGCCGTGGGACTACACATGTTTGAAACTCAGTTTTTATAGGATTTTAAAGAAATTTATATAAAAAATAAAAAAAATTAATGTTGGATAATGTAAAACACTTCATATTTCACCAACCAGTGTCTCCTCTATGAATTTGAAGTGCATATTCATGCTAAAAACATAATTTTAATTTGGACAGACAAACTGTAACGTTACTATAACCACATCTACAAAGTAAATGGTTCACTCTGGTGAACCATTTACACGCAATATATGCTAATGCACTGGAGATAACAATACCGGCCATTCGTACACTGTTGCGTTCAACTGTTGAACGCTGTTTTAGGACGCATCGGTAAGAAAAACGGACGGGAAATAATCATTTATTTCTACACTTTGCACTCTTCAAAACAACAAAGTCGGTAATTATTATCAAATTATATGAATTGTGGATCACATAAACGAAAGTTGTTTGCATTTGCTGGTAAATTGAGGGAGAAATCAGCTGACAAAAAAAAATTGTTTCCGTTGGATAGTGCAGCGGGCGGAAGAGATTGATCTCCGCACAACGCTATTGTAATGTACCTATGTGTGACTATTACCAGGTTTGTGTTGTTTATACTCAAACTAAAAAGACATATTTCAATAATTCTATACATCACAGCACTTGCCAAGACACTGTGAATGGTTTAATGATGAAAATTTATTTTAGATGATTTCTGTTTACTAAAAATATTTTTCACGGGGACTCATTGTTTTTTCCATGTACTTTTTTTGTAATGTTACTAACCAAAGTTTGAGTTTGTGTTGTCACTCACTAAAATGCGTGTGATTGTTTTGAATTACTGTGTGAAGAAGGTTTTGTCATGAGGTATTAAATGTACTAAAGATTTTTTTAAAATATTCAGGCATCTTTATGTAGCTCATCTTATTATATTGTACAAGATGCCTTCAAATGTAACGTTACTACTTTCTAACCGTGGAATTGCCCCAATGGCAATTGCAGCATATTATGCAGACTTTAACTTGACTAGCAGAGGTGCAGGATCCCTGTATTCAGAGAATTGTTATTGTTTTATTTTTTATTTTAAGAGGCTAATTTCAAGCTTGCCTGTACATCAAATTATTATTATTGATATTAAAGGGTACCACCACCCAAAAATAATATTTTCTTATTATAGAAAGGTACCATCTTTAGTATTCCATTCCTTCAACAAGTTCACAAAAATATGTTTTCAGAAAAAAATATGTAATTGGAAAACGCATCACCATTCTCAACCATGCGTTCATGCGGTCTGAATTGTGTAGACTATATGCGTGCAGAGCCAGAGCGCACTGTGCAGAGCGAATTAATCATCCGGGAATCTATTGACGTACGCGTGAAAGCATTGGCGCACTCGCAAATGCTTGGCCCGTATGGAACCAGGAAATAGCAGTGGTTCCGTAAGTGGTGGAAATTAATTGCTTTGTTTATGAATTACACAACCCTTTGCAAAATGTTGGGTATCTATTTGATATCACAAAACGGTACCAAAACATATAATAATGTGTTGTCCTTTTCCTGGTGGTCCCCTTTATGTAAGTTCTAGTATATCTATGACTATAGATGTCAAATTATGGGGGCTCTTCTTTGATCTTCGTTATTTTTGGCATTTCAAAACAGGGACAAATTCACATTTCTTTTTCGGAAGCTATTTTTCAAGCTCACCTGCCTGAAAATATTGCTCTTAAAACTAAAATTTGTTTTGCATTAAACTCTATCGGGGGCTCTTTTCAGAATTTTGGGAGCTAGCTAAATCACCCATATTGGTATAATGGTCCTAACTGTATTGTTGCTACTTTTTACCTGGATGGATGGAGCTCATGAAGAGACTTCATTAGTTGCTCCACAACTCCAGCTCCATTTCATCTATGATTCAAACTATTCATCCACCACATGCCCCTTTGAGCATATATAAGATCCCCATATTGGTATGATTCTACAATATTGAGACTAATTAGTTTACTCCACAACTCCAGCTCTGATCACCAGAATGGTTCTGCTATGACGAGCCAAACGTTTTCTTTCACTACTAGCCCCCTCTTGTTTTTTTCTTGCCTGACCGGGCCACAATGCAAACGAGTTTATATCTAGCATTGGCTTATAATTATATTTTGTTGTTGCTCCTTTTTACCTGTATGGATGAAGCACATGAAGAGACGAAGTTGCTCCAAAACTCATGAGCTCAGTCCACCAGAATGGGGACATCTGTGACTCACAAAACTATTCTTCCTCTACATTCCCCTCTTGTTTTTTTCTTGCCTGACTGGGCCAGAAGACAAACAAAATAAAATTTCTAGCATTGGTTTATGACTTTAATTTTGTTGTTTCTCCTTTTTTACTAGGATGGAATCAGATGATCATGAGGCACATGAGGAGACCAAGCTACTCCACAACACCAGCTCCGTTCGCCAGAATGGGGACATCTATGACTCGCCAAACTATTCATCCACCGCTAGCCCCCTGAGGGTCACAGGCATCTCTCCATACGGATCTCAGGGCAATGATCATATAGCCACTGACGATAGCCAGTAAGTTTTTAGTAATTAATGTCAAGTTTAAAGGGCAAGGAAATCTTTGTGCACCCTTATTTTCACTGGCGTACTGGTGGGGGGTCATGGGGGGGCGCTTGACCCCCCAAATAAATTCAAATCATGGCTTTTATCTAATTCGATAAAAGTGATTGAAAGAAAAGAGTATTTCTTTAGACAAGAAAACTCAGATCTTGGGATATTGGGTATACGGGGATGTGCCGCTGGGAAGGGTGACTTTTACAAGAAAGATCCTTAGACATGGGTCCCATTTTCATTTTAAAAATCCTTAGACATGGGTCCCTTTTTTCATTTATTCCTTTCCCCTCTTTTCTCCCTCATTGTTCCGGGATTTTGGGATTTGCCGATGTGAAATTGCTAAAATTTTCAAGCTCGCTCCGCTTGCTCACATGCATGATATTTCACAACCTCGGGTGTTATATAACGCCATAACATAAGTAATAAAACGAATATACCTATACAATATTGAAACAAACGACAATTTTCCGATGTGAAATTGCTAAAATTTTCAAGCTCGCTCCGCTCGCTCGCATACATGATATTTCACAACCTCGGGTGTTTATATGTTACCCTTCATAACGCCATATTGTAAAAACGAAGATACCTAATAGATACAATAATATTGGAACAAAAAATGTTCCGATGTGAAATTGCTAAAAATTTCAAGCTCGCTCCGCTCGCTCGCATAAATGATATTTCACAAACTCGAGTGTTTATATATTACCCTTCATAACGCCATATCATAAGTAATAAAAACGAATATACCCATACAATAATATTGAAACAAATGGCAATTTTCTCATTGTGAAATTGCTAAATTGTTAAGCTCGCTCGCATTATTAATATTTATGCAAATTACCGCATCATAATTGAAGACTGTTCACTGTTTTCAATCATTTGAAAAATTGAGAATTTCACCTCCGATATGCACCAGATAGCTCCATTCTAGTGTAAAAATTGCCCTCCCCCCACTCGGTCGCTTCGCACCCTCAATTGTTTACACTTCGCCCTCCCTAGGAAAATACCCTGGCGCCGCCCCTGTAGTATGGTACAGTTCACTAATAATAAAAAATGTATCCAAAAAATGCAAAATGATTGGCCATTGTATTATATTACAGATAAAAAATGTAATATTTAAAGTTCGAAATCCTCAGACATGGGTCCATTTTTCACAAAAAATCCTTAGACATGGGTCCATTTTTCAAAAAAAATACATACACATGAAATGAGTACCTATTTACAGCAAAAGGACCCTTAAATGTGGGTAACGGTTAGGATGTCTCAGCCGCACAACCCCGTCCGACTATAATCTGAGTACCCCCCCCCCCCCCCCCCCCCCCCCCCCCCCCCCCCCCCGGACAACGCACATTATACTAAATGTCGTCAAGTCAGAATTTCCTTTCCAGGTACATGTATGGACCAGATTGCACAGTTTCAAGTCCAAAAATGCAAAAGCTCCCTACCGTGAGGGGGG
>JBAMJV010004367.1:0-96208 GCA_037951105.1 Echinarachnius parma
CGTATATTCGTCTTATTACCTATGATATGGCGTTATGAAGCTTACGTATACAAGCGAGCGGAGCGAGCTTGAAATTTTTAGCAATTTCACAGCGGAAAAAATCCCAAAATCCTGGAGAAAATGAGGGAGAAAAGAGGGGAAAGGAATAAATGAAAAAGGGACCCATGTCTCAGGTTTTTTTTACCAAATGGGACGTTATGAAGGGTAATATATAAACACCCGAGGTTGTGAAATATATGCGAGCGAGCGGAGTGAGCTTGAAAATTTTAGCGATTTCACAGCGGAAAATTGCGGTTTGGTTTAATATTGTATGGGTATACTCGTTTTATTGTCGTTATTAAAGGTAATATATAAACACCCGAGGTTGTTAAAATACGTATGCGAGCGAGCGGAGCGAGCTTGAAATTTTTAGCAATTTCACAGCGGGAAATTGCCATTTGTTTCAATATAATTGTATGGGTATATTCCTTTTATTACTTATGATATGGCGTTATGAAGGGTTACGTATGCAAGCGAGCGGAGCGAGCTTGAAATTTTTAGCAATTTCACAGCGGCAAATTGCCATTTGTTTCAATATAATTGTATGCGTATATTCGTCTTATTACCTATGATATGGCGTTATGAAGCTTACGTATACAAGCGAGCGGAGCGAGCTTGAAATTTTTAGCAATTTCACAGCGGAAAATCCCCAAATCCCGGAGAAAATGAGGGAGAAAAGAGGGGAAAGGAATAAATGAAAAAGGGACCCATGTCTCAGGTTTTTTTTACCAAATGGGACCCATGTCTAAGAATTTTTGTTATAAAAAGGGGACTAGATAAGAGACAAAAGCAGGGGCGGATCTAGCTTTTTGCTAAGGGGGGGTTTTGACCCAATGACGATGCGGAGCATCGTCCACTTGCCGCGAAGCGGCGAAATTCTTTTGGTATTTTGAACCCCCGTAAGTGATTCTTTGTCACTTTCGTCCACTTGCCGCGAAGCGGCGATTTTTTTTTGCTATTTTGAACCCCCGTCAGTGATTTTTTTTGGTCACTTTTTAAAACTTTTTTTCACTGATACATTTTCCAAGGGGGGGGGGGGTTAAACCCCCTAAACCCCCCCCCCCCCCCCCCCCCCCGTAGATCCGCCACTGAAAAGGCCACTGTTAGTCTGGAACACGCCTGGTCTTGACCTTCAGTCTTCATCTATTCTTCTGTACATGATTGAACTTTTTAAGCGCTCGCGCGCTGGCGCATTTTACGTCTGGGGGTACTAACAAAAAACGATTCTGAAGTTTATGAAGCGCTTTTTCGCGCACTTCGCGCAAGTACTGTAAGTGATCGTGACATACTGTATACGTGTAGGCTATACAGTTATAATTACATTAACAAAAACACTAATTTCTCATGCATTATGCTTTCTTTTTTCTCCTTCTTCTTCTTCTTCTTCTTCCTTCTTTCTTTTTTTTAAATTCATTTTATTTTTCTGAGGGGGGGATGATTTGTACAGGCATCCCCCCCTCCTTCAAGAGCGGGGGGGATGTATCCCCCCATCCCCCCCCCCCGGGATTTACGCCCCTGGGTACCATAATGGGTTCTTCGTTGTACAATCGTTTTAACTCACAGATATGATAATTATCCTTTCCAATGTATTGGTCTTGTAAACCCCTCACAAAAAAGTTCCGCAATTCAGGTGTGAGCGTTCATATCTCTCCTATTACTTTTTTACAGTTCATGAATTTGGTATCATTGGAAAGCTTGTATTCCCATTTACATTGATATGACATCTGCTATGAATATTTTGTTCATGGAATGCGCATAACTCCAGAATATGGGGCAAAGTCAAAAGTGAAACCTTGCAAAATGCATTGATATTGTGAACAATGTATCCTACTTTTGTTGGGAGAATAAAGTGTTCAGAATGAGGTTAAAGGGTACCACCACCTAGAAAATTTAATATTATTTTAAATGAAAGGTAATATCTTTAGAAGTCCATTCCATCAACAATTTGACAAAAATATGTTTCCATAAACAAATATATATAATTGGAAAACGCATCACAATTCTAAAGCATGCGTTCATGTGTCTGCATGTACGATTAAGACTACTTTGTCCAGAGCTAAAGAATCGTCCGGGATTATATTGTCTCCAAACGTACGCGTGAATAGCATTGGGGCAATTCCACGCCAAAGTGGACATAAAGTAGAAACATCAAATGAGGATTATTTCTGATTTTGTTGATTTTTTCTTGATTTTTTGTTCATAAATCATGATCACATAATGATATCTTTCAGTTTACATGATTAAAAAAAAATATTAGGCGTCTCCTGATAGGAGAAACAGACACCATACATGAAACTACACGCATGGGACTACACAGTGCCTATTTCTAGATTTTCTTCATTTTTTGCAATCTTTTCTAGTATTTTTCTGTTTTAAGGTACCAAATTAGATGATTAAATATAACAATATGTGTTCAGATGAAAATTTCAGTCTTTTGAGCGCCCTAAAGTATATTTTTAATGAATCAAAAACTCTGTCCTTCCGTTACTGTCCTTCCGTTACCGAACAGTGAAGCAATTAACTTCTTGTAAATAATATACCAATAGACATATTTTTTTCAAATAAGTGTTGTAATACTCTTTGAACATTAGGGATGGACTATGAGCCAATATAACATGATAGCATTTGAAACTTCACAGAGATTGGATCATAACTAAAGAACTTGAAAATCCATGTCCATTTTGCCGTCCTTCCGTTACCGGCCTCATTAGTGTCCATATCTAACTCACGTAATGTAAAAAAAATAATTAAAAAATAGGAAATCAAAGATGTCCCACCAAGAGTCTCAAAAATGTAATTTACAATGATGGATCATAAGCAGGATCCTGGAATTATTTGATTCAATTTGGAAAATTGCGTCTGAATGTCCTTCCGTTACCGTGGAATTGCCCATTGGCGCACTCGCAAATGTTTGGTCCATACGGAACCACTACTTTTAGCATGATCGCCTCAACATCATTCAAAATATCACTTATTCTCCCAATCATATGATAATTCGTATTGACTATAATAATGCATTTTGCAACATTTCACTTATTCATTACAAATGTCATACCAATCAGAGGAAATTAAGCTTTCTAATGATACCAGATTTATCAACAATTCGAACCAGACATTGAATATATATTTGTACAAACCAGGCTTGAGTGGCTGTTGTTCATCTTCTTCAGTTTGCTTCCTGGCCTCCTAACACATGGACATAACCAATGCAATGTTAATTACAAGTATATTTTCTAAAAAGTCAAGGTAAACAGCTATTATAAAGTATTACATTTGTAAATTAGCTTCTAAAAGTAAGAAGAAAAGAAAAAAAAGAGAAAACATTTTTAAAGGGTAATTCAGTTTTGTAGAGAGGGCGCTGCACAACACAAATTTTTCTTGAGGTAATGACAAACTGAGTGTCGAATTTGAAAGAACATGCGATTTTAATGGCAGAATAATCTTTATTTGGTCAGAATCGGTTCGGAAATGGCTTAAATATCAATAAATATATCCGATCGTATTTATTTGGGCCCCAAATAAATACGATGATTTTTTTTTTACGAATTAAAAAAACGCTTCCACTTTTTCAACAAATTTCAAAAGCGGTTTTTAAATAGTTGTTGATGATTTCTCTATTTAATCATTATTTCAACAAAACATCACATGCATAATTTTGTGAAAAGCGGTTGAAACCGATCCCTTATTAGAGAGCGCCCTCTTGTCTTTTAATGGCGCGTTTTTAATGATAACAGACTTTTTACTTAGTCGTTTGTATTTTTGTATACCTTTCGAGAATGGTGGGGTTATAAATATTAGTTTGTACTGTTATTGTGCAGGTTTTGGTTACTAAAATTCAGCCTAACCAAAACTGTACTACACCTTTAAGTTTGAAAAGAAAAATGAAGAAAGGCGCAAAGCAAATTTACTTAAGTGAAATGTGAATCCCGTTTTCTCCTTATACATTTTACCCGTTCTGTGATATACAGGATGTCTCAGAAAGAATGCAAAACCTACGATCGTTAATTTCATAAACACCATCGACTAAATGTCATAGGGCCCTTTTTCTGAGGCAATGTCGTTTCCTAAATTTGCTCCGTTTCGTCTCCAGCGATCCTCTAAACACTGAGAGATTCTCGCCCCACAGCCTCCCATAGAATTGGTTGTACAAAAGAACCACATGACTGCTCTCCCTTTGATAAGGAAGACAATGTTGCGTAATCGAGTATCCCGAACGGTATGGCTCGCATTGTCTTTCTTATCAAAGGGAGAGCAGTCATGCGATTCGTCTGTACAACTAATTCTATGGAGGCCTTTGGGCGAAAATGCCTCAGTATTCGAGGATCGCTGGAGACGAAAAAGTAGCAAATTTAGGAAACGACATTGCCTCAGAAAAATGGCCCTAGGATCCAGACGCCTTACCCAAAATCAATGCTTATGGTATCATTTTGTTGGAAAAAGAATGTTCTACCCAATTAAACAAAAAACAATGACATTTGATCGATGGTGTTGATGAAATTCACGATCCTAGGTGTTGCATTCTTTCTGAGACACCCTGTATATAACATCATATTTATGTGGTCTTCCACTTCCTTAAGGGCCCCGTTTCAAATGCAAAATTCCTATGAAAGTTACCAACATGATGCGTGTATACATGTAGGTCTTCTGATATATTTGCAATGTTAACCCGGGTCGAAGTAATGTAAGATGATACGTCATTTGTATGATCTAACATTATTCATCTTGAAAAATTAAACAACAGTGTTTTGATATGTCTTATTATTACAAATCATTAAATACAAAATAATACAAGCAATTCAAAATCTATATACAACCACAACAGAGGAGCTGCATTATAAATTCCTCACAGAATGTTTGGAAAGTAAGTTAAGCCACCTAATTCTCATTCATTTTAGGCCTGTTTATATCCTTCTATGCATCAGCGAATTTGCTAATTACCTCCTCTCTAAAATGACACCAATTTTGAAACAATTATTCATTGCTGAGTACCCAGCTAGCCACCTGACGTCGGGCCGATGTCGGAATTTGGTTGCCGGATGTCGGCATATCGCCGTTGGCTCGAGGTTAAAATGTCCGCCAGCCCAACATCGTCACGACGTTATTTTTGTGATATATTGGCATAACGTCATTTTCCGACAATGGCCCAACATCATGTCATGAGATGATGTTGGGCCATTGTCGGAAAATGACGTTATGCCAATATATCACAAAAATGACGTCGTGACGATGTTGGGCTGGCGGACATTTTAACCTCGAGCCAACGGCGATATGCCGACATCCGGCAACCAAATTCCGACATCGGCCCGACGTCAGGTGGCTAGCTGGGTACCTCCCCTTTGTATACAGATGTGTCTCCAAAAGAATGTGCAAACATTCGCCATTACTAATACTCTAATGTAGCATACTCAGTTATTCAGATATTTATCCTCTAGCAAAGGATTCAATAGGATTTAGCGCAGATAATTATCAATTTGGCACATTTTGTTTGAGATCCACCTGAAAACAAAGGTCAGGTACTCAGCCATTAAGTAATCGATTGTTACAAAAGTGTTGTCATTTTAGAGAGGGGGAAATAAGCCAATCCACGGATGCATTAAATGTTACATACAGGTCTCAAATACATGAGAAATAGGTGACTTCAAAACACTTTCCAAACTTTTGATAAGGAGTTTACTTTAATACTATAGAGAACAAAATCCTGAACAAACACAAGGAAAGTAAATACAAAGTACACTGTAATAAGCAAATGTTGATTAGTATCATCGGAAAAGGGGGCGACAAAATATAAAAGCCCTAAATGCGTTGATGAAGTTTAGTGCACACCAGATCATTGATTTGTTTTCATACAAAGTACCTATACAAACATATATTTCAATAAAATAACAAACAAACAACAAACAACAACAAATACTTTACTTGATACAAACAAAAACACAATACAAACGGAACGGAAAGTTACCAATGGGGTCAAAGTGTATACTTAAATATTATTCATAGTAAGCAGGGTAGCCTAAGGTTTAAGGAAAAGTTACACAATTTGGTGAACATGTGGGGACCGAAGGTGCGATTTGTGGCACAATATGCTCCTCTTCGGGTTTATAGTGTTTATTTCTCGAAAACAAATTCCAAAACAAAATATCGAACACCAGCAATTCGGCTCATAGTTATGGTGCAGAAGCCACCACTGAATTAATCATAGTACTCATAATAATCTAAATAACCGCCCTTAGATTTCCCCCATCCATCATGTTAGGAATGTTAAACATATGAATTGGTTACTTACGGTTTCTTTCTGAATTTGGTGAGTTGCAACTGCCAATGCATCGTCGACATATTCTATACAAGACGACAAGGAATGTTAAGATTTGTTTAAATTGATAGTACTATAATGCAATATAATACAACTTAGTGTCATATATTATCATAGGACAAATTCGATGACCATTTATTATATATTATTCATATATACTCTGTAAAAAAAAAAAAGCAGGACATGTGTTTTAGTTGAAATATTCAATACTTATGTACAATAAAGTGTACCTTATCATATATCAAATTAAAGGAAATTAGTCGTCTACAGACAGGGTATAAATGTAAGGTGTAATCTTTCATGCATGAGCTGTCACGGTCAATTAACAATAGCAAGGTCTCTTTTAAAAAATAGCAAAAACAATGGAGGACCGCACCATTCGACTGATAATAATTTTGCGTTTGCTTAAAAGAAGATGTGCGGGGCAAATCAACTTTGACATTATCTAACCTTATTGTCATGAACAAACTCCAAACATAAACATTTTTCAATACAACAGGGCCAGGTTATGAGAGCATCAACATGATGGTCTGTCTTTGAGGCATGCAGTTTGTCTGCTTCATGTGTGTCCCCTGCAATCGTAACCATATTTGCCTAGGGAAATTACATGTTAGAGGCTGCCGAAATGTTTGGCCAAGAGTGACTACAGTAGAATTCGTGAGAAGTCTGTTTACCAGATTTCACTCTAAAATAAGGGCACAACTGTTGTTTTGATGAATAAATCTTTGCCATGGAATTTCCCATTTTGTTACATTTAGATGAAAATAAAACCTTTAAAGGGGTAATCTAGTTTTGGTAGAGAGGGCGCTGCACAACACAGTTTTTTTTTCATGAGTTAATGAACATATGACTGTTGAATTTTAAAGAACATGCAATTTTAATGGCAGAATAAACTTTATGTGGTCAAAATCGGTTCAGAAATGGCAATACAAATATCCGATCGTATTTATTTGGGCCCAAAATAAATACGATGATTTTTTGAAGAAAAAAATTTAAAATGATTACACTTTTTCAAAAATGTTCGAAAGCGGTTTTTAAATAGTTGTTGATGATATCTCTTTTTAATAATTATTTCAACAAAACATCGCATGCATAATTTTGTATGAAAAATGGTTGAAACCAGATGCCTTATTAAAGAGCGCCCTCTTGTGTTTTAATGGCACTTTTTGAATGATAACAGGCTTTTTACTGAGTCGTTTGTATTTTTATATACCTTTCGAGCATGGTGGGGTTATAAATATTAGTTTGTAATGTTACTGTGCAGGTTTTGGTTACTAAGGTTCAGCCTTACCAAAACTGTACTACCCCTTTAACGTTCGAAATTTGTCTTCATTTATACTTTTTGTATTGAGATGAAAATAAAACATATCACATTTGTAATAAAAGATTATGATATCATGAATAAAGCCTTTAAGATTGTGCTTATCAACATTTGTGTGGTTGAATGGATGCCGATAAAAACCAAACCAATGAAGAGGTCGAAGTTTACAAGGCCATGTGGGACCATTTCAAATACCTAATGGTAACAGACATCGAAAACCACCACTCTCCATCAGCTTCTTACCTAGAAGAAGCCTACCCATCTCTATGCAATCCCATCATTACATAAGCCATGATATTGCCATGCCACGCGGCTTTCGTAGCTGCTTCATCTCCTCATGGGACGAGGAATGCGATGCCTATATACAATGACTTCGTATAGGTCAAACCTGGCAACGAACCAGCTTCCATGGCAACACTTCTAACTTTACGGCCTAGACAACCAAATAATATAGAGATAGATGGGAGGAGACGGTCCAATGACTTGAATTCATTTGACTATAACATAGTACAATGACTAGAGTGCTCAATGGTCTCACCGGTATATGCTATGAACCAAAGCAATGCCCCGTGACAGCCTACTCAATCGCGGACCAACTCCTTGAAAATGGTCGCTTCAAATACACAGACAAGGAACCCACTCGCCACACCAAGCATCCCCTGTTAATCTTTACGAGCTGTCCACCGCCATCAAATATGTTCAGTCTCCTTGAACGTCTTCTCCCAGCCCGGCTGATCCAAATCGTCGAACGTTAACTTCCTGACGAGCTAGCAGGCTTCCACTGCGGTATCTGCATCGTCCAAAAAATATTCAAGCTCACAAACGACACTTTGTTTTGTTTTAGAGAGGCCACAAAGCTGCTGCTATCATGGTCGACCTTACTGCAGCCTACGACACCGTGTGGCACCAATGACGCACCCTGAAGCCCCCGTAGATTGTCCCTGCCCACCACCTAGTAGGCTTTATCCCCAATATCCTATCTAATTGCAGCTTTGTTCTGTATTCTAGTGACGGACAGTCCCCCCCCCCTCCCCCCCCCCCATCATCTCAGAAATGCCCTTCCCCAATGCTCAGTCATTACACCCATGCCCTTCAACATGTACATCAGTGACAGACTCAAGAATGCTTTACAGCAGTATGGCTATGCAGACATCCTTGTCCTCCGCTGCTCAGACACAATCGTGTTTAAAGTAGAAGATGCCCGGACAACGGACATGACTCCGAGCGCTGCAAAGATCAAATACAACGGCCTTCCATCTGATCACCAAGGAAACAACCCCGCTAGCTTACAGTCAACATCAAAGCGGCTCCCTGCCCTACAATTCGATTCCTACCAAAGTTTCATCAAGGAACCACCTTCTCCGCCGCCTTTCAGGCTCCATGCACTTGGGCTGCTAAAACACCGACACTCCGTACCAGCGCCTTTGCACTAGTGTGTATTGTCAAGCAAAAGATCAAGTTCAAGCAATTGCTTGAATTCATATGCACAGGCTTTTGCTTGTGCTGAAACCTTTTGCTTGCACTGCCTAAGCAATTGCTTACGTGTTGGACAACCGATTTCCTGCCATCGCCGTCCATCCGGAGGGAGCACTACACACAACTAGTGATCAATTCCTTCAAAGACCCCCCCCCCCCCCCCCTCCCCCCCTAATATACATCGTCCAGAAAGCACACCTAGGCCGTCAATGCCTACGCTCCCGTAAACCCTTCATTCGCCATGCTGCAACTCCGCGGGATGAGACTTACACTATCCTTAGCGCATGTAACGACGGCTTGCAGCAAACCCCTCGACCCATCCATGCCTCATACGAAAGAAATGGGTATAATTAAGCAGCAAAAAGAGAAAATATTGTTTGGGAATAAAATGAACCCATTGGGAAATGCCAACAATTGTAAGTTTTGTTTTATGATTTAACGGTATAAAAACAAGACGTGAACCAGAAGCGTACGTACATGAACTTTTTGTCAAGTTAATATTCTAACCTCCTTCAATATGCAAACCACAACCAACTGTGCTAACAGGCAGTGTTTGGGCAGAAATTAAATAATTCATAACAATTGTAGTTTTCATTTTATACAAATCTCCAACTATAGGCTTCAAGGAGTTCATGACATGAAATTTAATTCAATACCTTTTACACTCTCCTTATTGTCAGCTTCAAGTTGCCATGTGCCACCACTTGTCTTGCCTACATCGATGGTGATATGACCGGACGGTGCCGCTTCAATCCCAACAGTGGATTCTTCATTTACGTCAAATCTAATTTTTGTTAAAAGAGAGAGAAGAGTCATTTACATCTGATGAGGTATGTTTATCTTTGCAACACATGCTTTGGCACATAAGGCGGCGCATATTTCCGATTAATTAACTACCACATGCTAGAGTCTACTTACGCACTATGAAAGTAAGAGAAGGGGCTAGGCGTCCAGTAACTGTGTGTTCGGTAACTATTCTTTCTACAAATGCGGAGCGCTTGACTAGGAGGCAGAATGTACTAATTTAGTGTTTTTGATACGTCCAGGGTATGAGTTGAATGTTGCTTTAGCAACATTATTTACACGAAATAAGTATTACACCGGCCATTACAACTGCTCTAACATTATATGTTCCGGAAATTGTTCCAAGATATTTGTTCCGAGAACAAATTATACCGACAAATGCTGCAGCACAATGTTGAAATCCATAACCAAAATAAATAACCCATTTATTTATACATTTAGATATCTATTATTCAAAGATATCTATTCGGAATTGCATGGCCAGCATTGGTTTTCACCAAGTTCCTGATATAACAAAATCATACAATATAAAGACGATACAATTATACATTCATGATATACACCAGCAGATACAAAGGAGTCCGCTCGCCCTTCCTAGAGACCTCTGTTTATAAGGACCACATTTCATAATTTGAAAAGAGGGTCATTATTCATAACAGGCACTATTCATACTCAAATAAAAGGGTCGCTATTAAAAATATTAAACGAGGTCGCTATAGAAATTAGGCTTGCTATTCAAAGGGGTCGCTATTCATAATATGGGAAGAGGGTCGATATTAAATACTAAATACTAAATATGAATAGAGGTTCGCTCTTCATAATATGAAATGATCGAGGGTAGCTATTCGACATACAAAATGAGCGTGGCTATTCATAATACGGAATAAGGGTCGCTATTTACAAAATGATTGCAAATGTATTATTTGATAAAACCTATAGTTACATGATCCATTACCCCTGATTATTTACGTGAACCCCCCCCCCCCCCAAAAAAAAAAAAAACCAGCAAGCTACGCCATTGGGCCGAATGGTGTAGCGCGGTCTTACTTATTGGATTGGGGGGGGGGGGGGGTATATATCATTTTTAGGCACACCCTTTTCTTTATTTTTTATCAGAAATGTACGCTTTGTAAAAGTTTTAGCCGTTATTCAGGGGGAGGAACTACGTGCCCCCGGTCCCCCCACCTCCGTGGCAAATATAATGGATCAATGCAATCGCGGAATGTTTCATGAATAGCGACCCTTTTCTTTGGATAAGAATAGCTGTCCTTATGAAAAATTACCCTTATAAATAGTGGTCCTTATGAATAGCGACCCTCATTTCGTAATGTGGACAGCGACCCTCGATTTGTATTATGAATAGCGAACCTCATTCCGTATTATGAATAGCAACCCTCATTTCGTATTATGAATAGCAATCCTTTATGAGTAGGGATCCCCAGTAAAAATTATGAATAGCACCCCTTCTTCATGTTTATGAAAAGCGACCCTCAACTCACATTATAAATAACAGTCGTTATATATATAACGGTCCTTATATATATCGAGGTTACCCAACTAAAAGATTCACTATTAATCTAAACATTTCGGACAAAATTATATTTACAATAATATCGATTTATTTCGAGCCTCAACAGCAAAGCGTTTACCTTTGTCTACAATGTAAATATACAAAATATGCAATAAGGATAGGTCTACTGGGTACTTCAGCTACCCCATAAGTATTGGCCAAGCAGGATATCATCATATAGTGAATATCCAAGTCATTATAGCACAACACAACACAACACAACACACAACACAGTACAGTGAGAAGATGCACATTTTAGGCATTTGTATCACACAATTAAAACAACCACAAACAAATTAATTGGTCAAGTTAAGCACAACTCCAGCGGGAAAGATATGCAAGGTTAAGCCCACCGCACACTACACGATCCGACCCGATCCGACGAACGATTAAGTATCTGAACAATACTCCATACATGTAATACGCGCGCATGGCATTAGTTCAAATACTCAGTTGTTCGTCGGATCGGACTCGGATCGTGTAGTGTGCGGTGGGCTTAAGACTAACGGTCGTAAACCTAGATCATGTTGTTTTGGCCACAGCCGAACATCCGATAACGCCGGTATGGAGATGTCGTAACTGAACACGAGGAGGAAGAACTGAAAACGATATTTTATGCGGCCTGATATAATTACTTATTACGCTTACAGTTATAATATTCAACTCATGACTTAAACTAGACTGATACATGTTTGATTTCATAATATGATTTATTTTGAAAATGTAAATAAAGACTTTGCATAATTGTGTGACCCAAGCCTGATGTGTTCTTCCCAAGCTCTTTTCAAGTGTCTCGTCTCGCTAGCGGTTTAAATCCCGGTTCTCACATCGTCGCTAACCCATCCAACACCCCATTTTCTGTATGTTTGCGCCCGGCCTGTTCCCCTTTAACCACCAAACACCCTCGACTACAAATTTACTTTCCTAACTTTACAAGCGCATCATAAACATCACTTTTCTTTACGCTCAAACCTTAAAACTGGATGTTTTCATACCATATCGTTCATGTTATTTACATTTACAATTGTTAGAGTTATAACATATCGGGTAAAACAGAGGAGCATTTCCCCAGCTAGCCACCTGACGTTGGGCCGATGTCGGAATTTGGTTGCCGGATGTCGGCATATTGCAGTTGGCTCGAGGTTAAAATGTCCGCCAGCCCAACATCGTCACGACGTCACTTTTGTAATATATTGGCATAAGGTCATTTTCCGACAATGGCCCAACATCAGGTGGCTAGCTGGGTCGCGACGATAGTCCAAGTACTCTCTAATACGTTTACTTATCATACATAGTATTAAACTTTTGTACCTGAATATTGGTTAGTTCAAGTTATAGGATATTTTTCTTTTCATGGATAACTAACAACAACATATTGTAAGTAAACTTGTAAATTGTAATTAAAGGGATAATACAGTTTGGGTCAAACTTATTTTTAGTAACCAAAACGTTACAAACTGATAGTCATATCTCCACCATGCTCGAAAGGTATCACAAAGGTATCACAGAAAAAGCCTGTTATCATTCATAAAGAGCTCTTAAAAAGCAAGATGGCGCTCTCTAAAAATTTATTGGTTTAAACCATTTTTTTATAAAACAAATTGTGCAAAGGATGTTTTGTTGAAATTATGATTAAATAGAGAGTTCATCAACAACTATTTTAAACCTCTTTTGACAAAAACAAAATGATAAGTGTACGCATTTTCAAAACTGGGGCCCAGGTTTATTTCCAATCGGGTATAATTAATGATATTTCAGCTGTTTCCGAACCGATTTTTACTAAATAAAGTTTATCCTGTCATTGAAATTGTATGCACTTTCAGATTTAACACTCAGTATTTCATTACCTCACAAAAAACAATTATTTACGCGCCCTCTATCTATACCAAAACTAAACTCTCCATTTAAAGATTGTTTATAAACCCCTATAACAACTCGAAAGCTCAACTTTGATCGATCATATTATTCCGATTGATAAAATATAGGTATTAGTTTTGCATCAGTGCATTGCAAGATTTATTTTCCTTTTGAATATACTTTCCGCCTTTTGCGCATCCAAATTTCAAAGATTGCGAGGTTATTGTACTATATGAAAGAAAATATAATTTGATAACTTGCCTGGGAAGGTAAGGGCGTAAAACCTCCTTTTGGTTAGGGTAATTAACAAGTACTTTAATGTTATTAGTTTATTTAATTTTATACATTAATAAATTGCCTTCTTACGTCAGAGATTAAAACGTCAATCTTAATTAGCTGGCCAATGTCTACTTACGGCTGTCCGGTAAGCGACTTTATTAGGCTTGTCTTTCCTACCCTCTCCTGCCCTACGATCATCAATCGAGTCCGGAAAACGCGTTGCTTCCCTTTTCGAAGGGCTTTGATGTACGCAGCCTGTGTTTCTGGTCCTCCGGCAACAATTTCCCGAGGCGCACTAGAAAGATCTGTTTAAAGAAATACACGCATTGGCTGAAACAAATTGAAGAAACAAAAATTGTTGTAAAGTGCACGAGAATATTATACATTGTTGTACATCTGGTATGTCATCAATGACATGCAAACATGAAATAATATTTCAAGAAAATCATCAAAGATGTCCACCATTCTTCTTGCATAAACATAAATCATTATTCCAAACAGGCTACGCACTATTTTAATTACGTTTAAAACCAAACTAAGCAATGTTAAACCTGTATTTATATTCATGTGTCTCGAAACGGCATTTGCTTTCAAATTCCACCCTAAGGAATCGACTTTTCAATAAATGTAATGAATTTAAAAACACTACACCAGGCATGTGTTAGAATTACGGTAGCAATGCATGTCGGAGGAGTGATATCCCCCTCCTATGTTGGGCTTTCTTTTAAGTGATGACATTGATACAGATATCTTTTTAATTATTAAGTTAAAGGGATACTACAGTTTTGGTGAGGCTGTGCTTAAGTAACCAAAACCAGCACAATAACACTCCACCATGCTTGAAAGGTATACAAAATTACAAACGACTAATAAAAAAGTATGTTATCATTCAAAAAGGGCCATTAAAACAAAAGAGGTCGCTCTCTAAAAAAAAGCATTGGTTTCAACCATTTATCATACAATATTATGCATGTGCTGTTTTGTTGAAATAATTATTAGATAGAGAGATCATTAACAACTATTCAAAAACCACTTTTGAAAATTAAAAAATAAAGTGTAGCCATTTTTAAATGTTTTAAAAAAATCATCGAATAAACCTGGCCCCCAGATCTATTCCGATCGGATATCTTTATTGATATTTCAGACGTTTGTGAACCGATTTTGATCAAATACAGTTTATTCTTCCATGCTCTTTTAAATTTTACACTCAGTTTGTCATTACCTCACAAAAAAATATTTTGGGCAGCGCCCTCTATACCAAAACTGAACTACCCCTTTAATCTATACATACTGATTTTGTGTGTAGATTTCGGTTAGTTAACTGAACTACGAATGCATTCCCTCTGCCAAAAATGTGGCTATAATACCGGTTCTGGGTCACCGGTCATACTATAGCTAGCTTTCCATAACCGCTACGACGTTGTATGTTATTCTCATGAGAATACCTTTTACATCAAGCATGTGTGATCCTTCTTCTATGACTGCCTTGACTGCCTGTAGGAACACATCCATCTGAGAGTATGGTCTACCATTGAACTGGAAATCACCCCTGGAGACATGAGGCAGGCACCCCTATTTAGTAAGAACAACGGGACTTCATGATGTAATTACATTTTTTCTTCTAGATTTTGCAATCGCGGTTGATGAATAGTCTTATCATCATGACTCGTTATTAATGACCAAATATTCAGGTGGCATAAGGAAGCAGACTAGTTCCGAATAAATTAATGCCTAACAATGAAGCATGGGGTCACGATGAAAGTAACATTATTACACTGCAATAAAGTGGCACTGAATGAAAATGAAATTTAAATGTCAACCTCGAATCAGTCAATTATAAAGAAAGTACACGTTCAAAAAAACTGGTCTGGACAAATAAATTGACAACACTCTCACAATGAAGTTATCCAGTTCACATGTGGTAGTGATACTTCAATGTGTTCCCTGTGTTCCAATCGATTTGAAATTTGCAATTAAAGTGATCTAGTAACATTGTCCAAATCCTAAAAACTTATTTGGAACTATAGTGGTTCTCTCCTACGCTGTTGTATTTGTATTAACAATACAAGTATTGAACAGGTGTTGGTTGTTCGAATTTCCCTTTCGTTAAAAAGATATTACCGATTGAAGTGTTCGGATTTTAAACTATCCACTGGATAGTCACAACCGTGTACAAAGCCAGTGCAATGAAAAGTGAATATCACTTTGCATTTCCGCTCATTACTTCGCAATTAAACATCTTTTTAACGTGAATACACCACCAAGAACAGTAATTTTGATCGAGTAGTGGATTTATGATGTCTTAAGTGACACCGTGTCAGGTTTCCATTTTTGTCATTTTTACCCAGCCGGTGCCTGATAAATCGCACTTACTGGTCGTCATAGCATCGAAAACCAAACAATACGCGCGCCATGGTAGGTTGGGGGAGGGGGGGGGGGTTAGATCGTCGACCAAAATTGTCGAGAGGGGGGGGGGGGGGGGTGGTCGGTGAAGATTTTGGAGGAAGGGGGGGGGGGGGTGGTGTCGGTGAGGATTCTTCTAAGCCGATCCCGACATTTTCAAACATTTTCGAGGCCGAGACCGAGTTCCGTCAAAAACTTAGAGGCTGAGACCAAGACCACTTGCTTCTCGGGGACCGAGACCATTAAAAAGGGGCCTCGAGACCATTTAAATTTGTAAGGGGGGGGGGGGGGGCGGGTTTGAACCCCCCAAAACAGCCCCTTTTTCATCAAAGGGGGAGGGGGGTGAACCTAGTCATCATTTTGTTTTCATCATGGCAAGTATCTCGTTCCGTTTCGTTTGTGGCCACCCTGTATAACAGTAATATTAATAGGTGCATGAAGGACGTATGTCATGATGAATTTATCGGAAGTGTAATGGCAATGGCTGGCTTTATCTGTTTTCTACCTATCGTACGAAAGCCGAACTGCTCACCACAGAGACATAAAACTTAATAATACACACGCACTTATATTTAATAAATATGACAAGTTAAGTCAATACGAAAGCACCATAGTAGTGGCATTGACCGATTAATAACCAGAACATTAAATACACATGTAACAATATACTTATGTTTGTTATTTTCCATTATCTGCTCACTGCACTCATACTTATTAGTTAACTGCAGATATATGGGACTTGGTGCTTCATACCTTGGATGTTGCTGCCTTGTTTTCTACAACCGCATAGAAGCTGTCAGTGAGTTTGATATTCTCCAGCTGCAGATGTGTCAGGTCTGGCAAGCCACACAGCCATGTTGCAAGGTGGCTTGATGATGACTCGTCAAGAGTCGTAGAGCAAAGTATGACATCCTGAACCTGATTGGTTACAACATCAAGAATACATGAGATAATCAGAATTGCCTGATGGGAGATATATGCCTAGATTTGACAGGTACCACCATGGAAACCCGTGTATGCTACTGCACTGATAATCCCTATAAACATGGCATTGTTTTTTGGGGAAACTGCAATTAGGTCGCAAGCTGTTTCCAGCATATTACCTACAACACTTCGCCTACCTAATCAAAGTGGAATTATTTTCCTGAACAAAATCATTGTGAAAACAACATACACTGATATACATACACCCATCTAAATGAATACATTAAACCGGTATGTATATGAATTCGAGCCCTGTGTATGTATAGAGATAGTAGAGTACCGGTAAACGTAAATGTTAGTAACTAAACATGGACGATATCATTACAAAACAAGTAATTATGACTCAACGATAAACAAATGAGTGAACAAATATAAACTATTATTAAAAGAAAGAAGGTTGATTTTATTCAAAATGCAGCCATGTATACAAAACGTGAATGTGATGTTTGTTTGAAATAATTTTTCAATAGAAAATCATAAAAAAATATTTTATTTTAATCGCATATTGAATAAATGTTGGGCCCCGACATTTATTCCAATCAGATATAATTATGAAAGGAAATGTTAGCTGTGTATTAACCGATTTTGTTCAAACAAAGTTAATTTATTTGTACATTTTTCTTTTTTGTAAAATATATTGCATTCGTCATCAAAAGGATAGTTGAGTTTTAGTTCAGAGAGAAAAGTTTGGGACAAAGTTAATTTTAGTAACCAAAACCTGCACCATTACCTTACAAACTAACAGTTATAACTCCACCATGTAAAAAGCCTGTTATTATTCAAAAAGAACTGTAACAACTCAAAAGGGCACAATCGACTGCAACCATTTTAAATAAAATATTGTGCATGTGATAATTATGTTTTTGAAATAGTTATTAAATCTAGAGATAAACAACAACTATCTAAAAACCTATTTAGTAAACTTTTCAAAAGAGGTAGCATTTTTGTTGTTGTTGAAAGGCTGGTTCAAAAATATCGAATAGTTGTGGGACTCCACAATTATTAAAAAATGGTTTTGTATGTGCATATTTCAGCCATTTCTGAACCGATTTCGATCAATTAAATTTTATTCTGTCATTAAAATTGTATGCTCCTTCACATATTGTTTTGTGTAGCGCCTTTAATACCAGAAAACAATTCCTTTAACAATAACAAACTAGATTTAATGGATAGTTGATTTATGGTATAGAGGGCGCTACACAATTTGTGTTTGTTATATGTATTTATAAACTGTTTGAACGTAATATGATGTTCATGTTTTAAAACATTCAATTAAGTATTTGTATTAATTATGCTTAAAACGCTCTTAAAAACTCACTCCTTAGTGAAATGATAGTTGTGACATAATCATTTAATTACTACTCAGCAGTATAACCTCAGCGCGCTGTGAATCGCTTGTATGTATTCAAGTCGTATGCATGAATTTTTGCGCCGCTTGCATATTATGAGCTACGACATGGCTCAGTTCTCCTTCTTCCTGTGTGCTCAGAATTAATTTTCCGACCATGAATTTGCCATAAATGTTAAGCTTAAACTATAAGAATTGTAATATGGTATTCAATAGTAGAAATCGATGTTTTAAAATGTGTAAAAATACGAAAAAAACTTGTGAAGAAAAATAAGTTTGAAGAGTAATTTCTTTCATTAAATAAACCTTTTCATTCTGCGTGTATCCAATATATTAGTTACTTACCACCTTTCGTAGATATTGTTCTAGCAGAATATCATACTTTCTGTAAATGTTGTTTTTTATCCGGTCAGGAACTAGCAAAATAATTGACATGGTCGATTTGCGATAATTTCGAAATCGAAATCAACCGAGGGATACCACGCATCTCTTGCTCTGCGTCGATTGTTCAATATACTGCAATATACTGTAATGGCAATGCATTGACTTGCGAATTCACACGTTGCAATGATCCATAGAACAAAGGCTCACACTACCCTAGTTGCTAAGCTACAACAAAACTATTGTACCTGGTCACTTTCTATAGCTTGCGCACGCACCTGATTTTACTTTGGGGTGCGTACCCCCGGAATAAACGGCTTTAAATTGCCCCACATACGTATTATTGTGTATGTTGTTATCACGAATTTGAGCATATGCGACTGAGCAAGTAAAAAACCTTCCCGGCTTAACCACGGTAACCATGGTTATTCGAGTCAAGTTCCTCGCAACTTCCGGTAAAACATCGCTATTTAGTGAGACTTCAGCCGCTTTCTGTTGCCATTTATTCACCGAAATCGCACATGTATCCCACCATTTTTCACATTATACGATCAACCAGATAATCAAAGGCTCATATCTTGCAAAATCTAGCTGAAACATGTTTTAATCCAGTCAGGAACTAGCAAAGAAGAAGACTATGTCCAAAACCTCTATCGTAAGGACGAAAAAATTCCCTTTTTATTGATGACAAAACACATGTCAAAAATTAAACAAAATATAGCAAAATTGGTATCAAACGAAAGGCGATAATGTCCAGATTATCTTATTGAGTCAATTTGTTATCTTGAGTGTACAGCTGGCTACCTACAGAGGACCACAAGAGATGCTGTCAAATCTTGTTGTTGATCGTATCCACCGAGTGAGTTGCAAGCAGGGCGCAATGCATGCGATCTCTACGGTAGATCTGAATAAAAAATGCGAACAGCCTCATTATAGCACGCGTGGCGGTTATACTGTCAGTAAGTAAGATGAATAATGTAGATTGGAATGCACCTTCACCCAAGCTAGGCGCCTGCTTACACTCCACAACAGGGCATTTTTAACGAAGTACAAACGCACACAATTTCAATTGTCAGAACAGTTCAACCATCATTGGGACAATATACGCACTGATAAGCTTTTGCACGTAAGCATGCAGTACATGCAATGTTCTTTGTGTACTTGTGAATTTTGTTCATTTTATGTTAGGCATGTTGTTGCAACAAGAATGAGGAGGGGCTTAACAAAATTAAGGAAACATTTGCTAAAATGTTAAAGATATACAAAACATATTACACACATCTCTATTACACATAACCTTACATACAACCACTTACCTTAGAATGGTGTCCTACAATTGCAATTACATCATAGAAGATATCATGCATAATGCATTTCCAAAGGGTGACCTTCTTGAGCGACGTTGATATGCAGATAGTCTCTGCTATTCCCCTGGAGAGTGACATTCTGCAGTCTCTGTTCTCGATTCTCAACTTAGTCTGCAATGGAATAAGAGCAAATACGATATACGAAATATGTATATATACGTTATCAACTTTACATGTTAAAATGATAAAGGGAATAGTAACAAGTTATGAAAATGGAATATGCGCTATATACTTCATCATGGGAGGGGGGAGGGGGAATAAATGCTGATAACAGGAAATAGTTAACATTTATGTATACGATTGCTCCATGAGACTCGTTTCAAATTAAAAATCATAAAGGTTTTGTGTATTCTAGGGAAAAAAGGACTTTTTCCTAGAATACACACAATCTTTATTATTTTTAATTCTTACCACTGCAATTATTACAGTTTGGGATGAAAATTGTTGGATAATGGTCAATGATTTATTCCATTGAAAGAAACAATTAAAAAGAAAAGTTAAAAAAACAAAGAAATACATAAGAAATTCCTATAAGAAAGAAATCCATAAAAAAACTTTGGCTGTCGCAATTGTTATGTTGAAAACCTGTTCAATTAAGTCATAACAAATATTCATGCACCAAAATCAGCAAATTCTGAGCCGTATTATTTGAGTGATTTACAGACAAAAAGGGGATTTGTTTGCAAAAATTTGCATACTGAATTGATAGAAATAATAGTATTGCTACCAGAAATCAATTGTACATCAGGGTTTGAATTGTTCCAGAGACACCCCCGAAACACCCCAAAGTGAAAAACCAAATCTGTGGTGGGTGTCGCACGAATTTGTTTTTGCTGGTACTGGCTCCTGGACTATTCAACGTAAGACAGATACGCGATTTGTCATAAAGACTTGGTTCTTTGTTGAAACAATGTATTATGTTACACCATATATATAAGACACTTACCAGGTTCGGTGCTACAAATATATAGCCCAGTATGGTGTGTAAACTCTTCTTCCTGTCTATCGTCAACGATGTCATGTTGGGTAGGACCATGGCCCTCACCAGCTCAGCTACATCTCTGTCATGACATTCAAAGGCTACATCCACGATGAAATCCTGTTCACGACCTTCATTGCCAGAATGCTGACTCATCCTAGTCATGATATCTATCCCGACCTCCTTGCTCAGTGCTGTTCCAAAGTACAGCAGATACATGAACTCTTCCTTGTTAGGAAGTACTACCTCGTTGATCACTCTGTTGTATTCAGTACGGTTTGTATGGTATAGGACTTTAAGGTACATTCCCGCCACAAACTCTTGGAAGAGCTTATGGGGGAAGTACACTGTAGGTTGTAACCGGGATTGGGAAGTACCCTGCAACTGTACATTGGGGATCAGCTTTCTTTCTTTCGTAAGAACTCCGATTTTACACGCCGTTTTCATGGCATCGGGGCAGTCTTTGAAATCATTTTCTTTGAAAATCATCTTTCTTTTCAAAAGGCCATTGAATGCGATCTGGGAAACTGTGTTCAAGTGGTCATCTATTTCTCTGAGATGCACCTCTCGTGCTTGATCATCTAGATCCAAACCTTTGATGATAAAATGCTCTTTCAAGAATAGGAACATTTCACGCAATATCTGTGAAAATGTAAGTATCTTTTGTAACTCTGTCCTTTTCTCATCCCCCTGCTCTCTCCACATCAAGCATAGCATAGCTATGTACATAGGATATGGGGCCATGTGTTCGGATATTATGTCATTATCATGTATACATTTGATTAGTGTGTTAGCTTTTGTTTTATCATTCCTAAAATATTTCGCTATGTAAACCGAAATAGTGTTCTTATTGAAACCTTCAACACGGATGAAGGAATACAATTCTCTTAGTTTCGAATTCCATCTGATCTCGTCGGCTTTCCAAGGCCGCGTCGTCACCAGGACGAGGCAGTTGTCTAGTTGGTCTGATGTCAGAGTTTTGACTATGTCTATGTGATTTTCCTGTGACATGTTGGTATTTGACTCGGCAATTGTCCTTTTGAACTCATCAAGCCCGTCAAGGACGATGAAGAACTTGGCTGGATTCAACATGATGTATGTATCAAGCTGGTTGGCTTGAATAGGATTGCTTTTCATAAGATACCCTTTCACTATTTCTCCAACGGTATACTGTTCAGATTCTCTAAGTGGGATGATAAGAACCATTTTGAATTGTGTGAATAGTGTTTTATTCACCCAGTCCCATGCGATCTTTGCACACAGGGTGGTCTTGCCAGACCCAGTTTCTCCCTGTACCAGCAGTCGTTTGGCGAGCTCCCCATTGTTGTCGATCTTGAGAAGGTCTTCGTATTCTAGGTCTTCCAAATCTTCGTCATCCTCTGTGAGCATCTTGAGGTTGGTGTAGATCTCCTCCAATGGACGGAGTGAAGTGGGGTCGAGAGGGTCATCTCTTATCTTGCATATATGCCTCCGATAGAAAGACCGGAGATCATTAGCACAGTCTTCAATCTGTTCGTCTGTGAGAGTCGGCAGTCTTGGAGATGGATTATCTGCAGAGAAAACAAACACGAAATAATATGTGGTAATAAATATTTCTCAATACATGTATCAGAACGGTTTCTTGGCTTTATTTCACCAACATCCCTGTCTATAGACATTATCATAACGGTTATCATGTGTGGAAATATACCTTCAATAAGGAAACGCAAATATTCAGAAAAAAATTACATCGAAACGCAACAATTTCAAGCCGCTGTCAGTTTTCCGTAATAATGACTTTAATTAAGACAAAAATATGTAGCAAGCCCTACTTGGTTGTTGGTATTTGAATGCAGAAGAAGGAAACTAAATTTATGTAGCAACTACATATGTTCACTGTTTAATCGGATACCAACATAAAGATGGATTTTCAAAGCTATGTAAAAAAATAAAAAATACAGTGGTAGACTGACGTGTACGTTGTATCATAGTAGATGGCAGGGAGGAATATTTTTTTATATAATCAATAAATATATAGTCATTATAAACTCCTGGCTTCATAGAAAGTCTTTTCCTCTATTCCTCTCAAACATGATTATATCATATATCGATATAACATGATAAAGATCACAGATTGGAGCATGTTAACAATGTGAAAACCAAATCACACCGTACAAACACTGTGAGTGCACTGTCACCACAGAGTGTAATTGCCTGCGTTTAGAGTGTGTAGAATAGTGCAGCACGTTCACAGTGTGATCACAATGTGATGAGTGCTCACACTGTTAAACCGCTCTAATTTCACATAATCTTCTCAGGTTGCTCACAATGTATACAGTGTGTTCATACTATGTTAGTTAGTTAAAGTCTTTCCCGTACCAATGTTGGCACATAAGGCGGCGCCTATCTCCGTTTCAATAGCCCTAGGCCACACGTCTACTAAATGTAGCGAAAGTTACAGAAGGGGGCTAGTCATCTGGTAACTCGTGTGATTAACTATCATACTATCATACTATGGCACACATGTTATTTGTAGTTGGGTATACTTTTTGGGGTAAGCGCACTAGTGATGATCATTACCCATTACATTGAATTTGTACACAGTTTCCAGTGGATGATTAACAATCCGAACACTTCAATCGTAAATATTTGTTGTAATATTTTTGTAACGTATAAGGGGATTTCGAAAAAAAAAACGAATCATGTTTGGAAATAGGAATACAACAAGGTATGAGTGAACCGCCAAAGTTCTTAGTAATTGTTTTGGATTTGGACGATGTTACTAAACCCCTCAAAAAAAGTTCGGAAACTCAAGTTTGATCGATCATATCTCTCGTATTTTTTAATAAGAATACTCGAAATCGGTGTCACAATAAAGCCTCATTATATACCTTTCAAACGATGCATTATGTGTAGTGATTATGCAATTGGGGCGATTGCAGTAGCCCAGAGAATAGGGGGAGGCAGGAAGTGAAATCTCGCAAAATGGCCCCAATGCATTCAATTTACGAGTGCAAGACTGTGTTGACCAGTTTTCTAAAGGTTAACATTCTATTGAATGCTGCCACCCTTTCCATTCATCAAAATTGTTGAATTTGATACCATTTTAATGGAAATTATCCCTTCCTTACGATGGCATATTAATCGTAAGGATTATGAAAATGGGGTGTGTGCAGCGAACCGGAATATGGAGATGGGTCGAGTGTGAAATCAGACAAAAAGATATGGAGTTGACAAAAAATCAGAGCGTTGCATTTTTTTCGAGCTTTTGGGAGGATTTTTTAGCATTTCAAATAAAATATTCATGATCAAATATGATATCAACGGAAAGCCCAACAACTCTTCTGTATGAAAATGTGAAATTTATAATGATTTTTTTAAAGGGCGGCTGCAGGGAGATGAATGGGAGGGAGCCTCAAAAGTGACCCATTTTGAAACGCTCTGATTTCAAGGCACTATTCATGCGTTTTCAATTTGAATTCCTCTCATTCATGGCCAACTCATTCAAGTCGCATTACATCCTCTACACAATGGTATACAGATACCGACACCAAATCAGAGCGTTTTGAAATGGGTCACTTTTGAGGCTCCCCCACATTCATCTCCCTGCAGCCGCCCTTTACAAAAATCATTATAAATGTCACATTTTCATACAGAAGAGTTGTTGGGCTTTCCGTTGATATCAATTTAAATCATGAATATTTTATTTGAAATGCTAAAAAATCCTCCCAAAAGCTCGAAAAAAATGCAACGCTCTGATTTTTTGTCAACTCCATATCTTTTTGTCTGATTTCACACTCGACCCATCTCCATATTCCGGTTCGCTGCACACACCCCATTTTCATAATCCTTACGATTAATATGCCATCGTAAGGAAGGGATAATTTCCATTAAAATGGTATCAAATTCAACAATTTTGATGAATGGAAAGGGTGGCAGCATTCAATAGAATGTTAACCTTTAGAAAACTGGTCAACACAGTCTTGCACTCGTAAATTGAATGCATTGGGGCCATTTTGCGAGATTTCACTTCCTGCCTCCCCCTATTCTCTGGGCTACTGCAATCGCCCCAATTGCATAATCACTACACATAATGCATCGTTTGAAAGGTATATAATGAGGCTTTATTGTGACACCGATTTCGAGTATTCTTATTAAAAAATACGAGAGATATGATCGATCAAACTTGAGTTTCCGAACTTTTTTTGAGGGGTTTAGATCTCTTCAGAAAATTACCTACTGTTTTGACGGATATGAACAAATGTTGTTCTATACAGGATAAACCCCAAATACGGAATGGGGCTCTTCCCAAAATATAGTAACACAATAATTATGTCCATCGGATAGGGTATTTCTTCCAATGAAAAACGATACCAAGAACAGTAATTTTGGGAGTGTAGTTATTTTAGGGCGCTCCATGTCAGGCTCCCATTTTCGTCAATTTGTACCAAGTCAGTGCCTGCTAAATCGCAGCTACTGCCCGTCAAAGCATTGAACAACGAGCAATACGCGCGCTATTGTAAGTGTGCATTCAGCTGTGTGCCAAGAGAATGGGCGTGGTCGTTGGATGATATGACGGGCAGTAAGTACGATTTATCAGGCACTAACTTGGTAAAAATTTACAAAAATGGGAACCTGACATGGTGTCACTCAGACTCTCAGAGCGCCCTAAAACAAAAACTACACGACACAAATGACTGTTCTAACTTAAGTAACTTTTTTCATTGCAAGAGATACACTTGCCGATGAAAATAATCCTTTTCTTACTTTATTTTGGGAAGTGCCCCGTTTCCTTTTTTATTTTGATTATTATTATTATTATTTATTTATTTATTTATTTATTTATTTATTTATTTATTTATTTATTTATTTATTTATTTATTTATTTATTTATTTATTTATTTATTTATTTATTTATTATTATTATTATTTTTTTTTTTGGGGGGGGGGGGGGGGGGGGCTCCCTGTATAACCTTAAATGTTGTTCTCCAAAATAATGTAATCTGTAATCTGCATTAGTTTTTGAATATATGCTTTCATGTGAACATTATGCTAATCTGCTCGAATGTCGTGAGGTTATTGCAGCAGAACTATGTGTGTGTGCTTGCTTTACAAACACATATGATATTTGTACTCCGTTTTTCGGGCACAATTACCCATTGCAAACTGCCGTACCGTATCGATCGACGTCTGTATTTGTATAAACCTGAATACGCAAAGGGTCGGTCAAGATTTCTTGGGACTTACAAACTGGTCCCCCTTTTTAAGTAAATAAATCTTCTTTGTTTGTTCAATTTATTTATTAAAAAGTGCGAAATAAACGTGGTAAATTACTTGTTCGTACGTTTTATCTGTTTATACAGGATGGCACGAAACAATGGAACGGGGCACTTCCCAAAATAAAGTAACAAAATGAACATGTCCATATAATGTAATAGAGTGTCTTTTCCAATGAAAAGTGAAACCAAGAACAGTCATTTTGGTCGTGTAGTTTTTGTTTTAGGGCGCTGTGAGTAACACCATGTCGGGTTCCCCTTTTTGTCAATTTTTTACCAATTCAGTGCCTGACAAATAAGACTTACTGCCCGACATACCACTGTACACGCGAGTATGCCGCGCGCCATTGTTAGTGTGCATTCAGCTGTGTGCCGAGCGGTGCCGAGAGCATGGGCATAATTGGTCAATGGTATGACGGGCAGTAAGTATCATAAGTCAGACACTGACTTGGTAAAAATTGACCAAAATAGGAACCTGACATGGTGTCATCCAAAGCGCCCTAAAACAAAAACTACACGTCCAAAATTACTTTTCTTGGTGTCGTTGTTCATTGGAGGTACCCTATCCGATGGACATGTTCATTTTGTTACTTTTGTTGGGAAGTGCGCTGCCCCGTTTGGTTTGCTGGGGGCCACCCTTTATAGGGCGTGTGCTCCATAAGCGGGGACTATGGGCGCCACGTGCGGAGCAGCCAATTTTGTAGTTATTGCTAAAGTTTGATCAAAATATATACTTTACGTACATGACGTAATCAATATTACATATGACTATCATGTGAAGGCATAACATTTTCTTTGCGATGATGTGTCATTCGTAATACATGTAGTAATGCGTTTGTGGTATAAGCATTATCGTTGAATGTATGGGCTCAAAATTACATTTTACAGAGTGCATCGCTTTGTCTTATTATCAAAGAAGTCATGCTGGTCTGCATGGTCAGACATGTCAGAGTGTGTGCTACTATGCAGCTTGACGTCGTGTTTGTCAAATTGATGTATTTCCAAAACAGAACGTTCGAAAATGTTCTTATTCTGTATACACAAAGCAGCATAATCAATTGAAATAAGATACTAATAATATATAACAAATGCTAAATTTAATATTTAAAATTTAATAATCTAATAATCACGTATGGTACCTCATTTGAAGGAAAATAGACATGCTGTTGAACAATGCTAAATAAGCTTACTGATACTGTTAAACACCAAACTCATCGAATCTCCCCGAATAGTCAGTTTTGGATGCAGAGCCTACAATTTCACATAATCAAATGTAATTTGCCTCATTTCACTTTAGATCATTTCCTATTCAGAGCTATTTCGTTTTTTAACGTGTAGTTCACTGAGTTTTGGAATAGAGGGAGCTAAACAAAATACATGTAATTTGTTTGAGAGAAAATTAAAAACTGAGTGTAAAATCTGAAAGAGAATACCATAATGGCAGACTAAACTTTATTTGATACAAATCTGTCAGAAACACGTGAAATATCAATAAATATATTTCATCGGAAAAATCTGGGGCCCAGATTTATTCGATTTAAAAACAAATTCAAACTATGGATCTTCGACTGCGCGCGGTCAAAAATTATGCCTGCGCCATTGTGCAAGTTATATATCAAGTCCAAATTAACATGCACTGAATTAATACGTCAACTCAATTTTGATAGTAATCTATCTGTCTACTAGACCTGATATATCACAATTATGACCTATTTTGGCATGTATGAGCCATGACCTTGACCATTGACCTACCGACCCCAACATATTATAAGTGTGTAGCTCCCCAGTATACATAAACACAACAAAAAAAGTAACTCCCCCCCCCCCCTAATCAAAACAGCGTAACTTTTTAACAAATAGGGTTTTAGCAACATAACTTGGCAGGAATGTTTCTAAACTTATTGGCTAACGTCTCCGTGAAAATGCCATGCATGTGTGAGCACACATTACAGGCAAAAATGTCACTTTTCAAAAGTCACAAGTCATCCATGTCATCCAAGTCAACCATGACTCGACGGACCAATTTCATTTTCACACAGAAATTAGTCAATAAATGTAGGAACAATCCCGCCGAGTTATTCTGCTCAATTTATTTTTGTGTTGGGTTTAATTGATCAGTATTGTTGGAATAAACTCAACAAAAAAGTAAGTCCCCTCCTGATTAGAATAACATAACTTTTTAACAAAAACGTTTTGAGCAAAATAACTCGGCAGGATTGAGTCACGCATGAGTGAGCACACAAAGTGCCAATCTTTCCTTTGATGTGTGCTCACTTATGCATGACTCGATGGACTAATTTAATTTTCACACAGAAGTTAGTAAGTTAATGTAGAAACAATCCTGCCGAGTTATTTTGCTAAAAACCTTTTTGTTAAAAATTTGTGTTATTTGATTAAAGGGGACGTCCGGACGATTTTCAGCAGTTTCCAGGGGAAAGTACAATATTTTAGGAGTCTATAACCTTTTTCCCGATGAGAAAAGACCATCAGAATCATTCACAATCAGTTTTCGAAAAAATAAGGTAATTCTTCTTGTTCGAATCGGCCGCGAGCAGCCTCGAGTAGAATCTGTCCCAGGATGCATTGCGCATGACGTAGCAGCCTCACTTTCATCAGCCATCTGCCGCAAAATTTGCAGCCCGCGGTCGTCCGGCCGCCCGCCAGCGCAGCACAGGCAGCTGGACTGCTGCTGCGCGGCGGCTTTATCCGATCGAATCTTATAAAGCGGTCTGCAAAAATGCAGTGTTTCGCGCTCAAATTCATCTTTTTATACGGCAATAAAATGACAAGTATCGATGCTTTGCTGGATTTATTTAACAATATTTACGGAAATATAGTTACAGAACATTCAGAATTACCTCAGTTTTTAGCAAAATATTACTTTTCCCGAAGTAAAACATTCAAAACTCAAGCGCTTGTTACGCGAGCGAGACTTTCACTAAGCGATTGAACATAGCAGAAAATCAGATCGTTTGCGAACGTTGCCAATTTCTGGGCTGCGATATCATATAACGTGTAGTATGCGTATCATACACGTAGTCTACACCATTCGCAAAAGAGCGCTAGGTTCAGTTCATCTGGTCCGAAGCGAGTTAGGAAATTATCGGGAGATTATCAGCGCATTTGTTTTGCCGTTTTTGCAGATAATTGTTCTCGTATTTGTTTTAAAAGCCTTGCAAAACATGTAAGTAAAATAAGAGATAGTCTAGAATAGGTGCGATCGTGATAATCTTGCATTTTCGTTCCTTTTCGGCACTTTTTAAGAGTGCCGCCCCCTAATGTAGTATAAATAAATGTTGTGAAATTTTTTGCTATAATCTTGGAAACTTTTTTGAATTTGGTCTTAATACATTACTGATGAGAAAAAGTGATGTTTCCATTTTTTTTTGGGGGGTCCCAGGGTGCATTTTGGCGATTTTAAAGATAATTAGCTAATTTGCATATTTGTGAAATAAGGTCAGGGGTCATTTTCTATCTAGGAATAGTACAATATTGATAAAAACTAGTATTCTAGGGTATTTTGAGGCAAGGATTTCATTTCCGGTGCTCGTTTGTAAGTGATGTATGGGAAACACTCTGAAATCCAAGATGGCTTCCCCTAATTTGCATATTTATGAATATTATTGATTTTCAGTGGCTACAGCCCCTAATAAGCAATAATTCCGGGTTATTATTTGTCAGTTATGTTCTAAGTATGTATTTAATATATCAAAGATGAGTTGCCATCGTGGCAACCTCTAGCAATGCATATTATTTGCATATGTATTTTACCTAATTTCAATATTCCCGGCAAGTAAAAAAGACAAGTATTACCACTTTTCCAAGGTTTTGGGGGGCAGCAGATCCATTGTTGATACCTATTTACCTGTATCACCATGGCATCCATCTCAAATCCAAGATGACTGCTCCCTAAATTACGCATGTTATGATACACGACTATATTATTTCGGTTATATTAAATTGATATTATAATTGTTTTGACTTTTAATTATTGGAATGAGCAACTAGAATACTTGAATCACAATGTAGTTGTTTGCTTAAAGTAAGCAAATCATACTTTTATAAATTAAATGCCATTTAAAGGGAAAGTTGAGTTTTGGTAGAGAGGGCGCTAGACTACTTAATTGGTTTGTGAGGTAATGAAAAACTGAGTGTAAAATTTGAAAGAGCATAATATTTAAACAATAAAATCATCTTTGTTTGATCAAAATCGGTGCAGAAACGGCTGAAATATCCATAAATATAACAATTTGTAATAAACCCGGGGCCCCGGGTTTATTAGAGAATTTTGAACCAGCCGTTAAAAATTCAAAAAAATGCTTCCTCTTTTCAAAAAGTTACAAAATAGGTATTTAAATAGTTGTTGGTTATTTCTCTATCTAATCACTATTTCAACAAAGCATCACATGCACAATATTTTATTCAAAATGGTTGAAACCGATGAGTGTTTAGAGAGCGCCCTCTTACGTTTTAACGGCTCTTTTTGAATGATAACATGATCTTTACTACGTCATTTGTAATTTTGTGTTCCTTTCTAGTTATAATTATTAGTTTGTAATGTAATGATGCAGGTTTTGGTTACTAAAATTCAGTTTCACTAAAACTGTACTCTCCTTACCAGAACTCAACTATCCCTTTAAGTAGCAAATAGCATTATTTACTTTAAAATGACAATTGCGGCCATCTTGGATTTATGTGAGTTCCCGAGGGGATACAGGTAAATAAGTATCATGAATGGATTCATTGCCCCCTAAAACCTTGGAAAAGTGGTATTACTTGTCTTTTTTACTTGCCGGGTTCCCAATATACTCGATTTTGGGGAATATGCAAATTAGGTAAAATACATAATTATGCAACTAATATGCATTGCTAGAGGTTGCCATGATGGCAACTCATCTTTGATATCTTAAATACATACTTAGAACATAACTGACAAATAATAATCCGGAATTATTGCTTATTAGGGGCTGTAGCCACTGAAAATCAATAATATTCATAAATATGCAAATTAGGGGAAGCCATCTTGGATTTCAGAGTGTTTCCCATACAGCACTTACAAACGAGCACCGGAAATGGAATCCTTGCCTCAAAATACCCTAGAATAATAGTTTTTATCAATATTGTACTATTCCTAGATAGAAAATGACCCCTGACCTTATTTCACAAATATGCAAATTAGCTAATTATCTTTAAAATCGCCAGAATGCACCCTGGGACCAAAAATTAAAAATGGAAACATTACTTTTTTGCATCAGTAATGTATTTATAACAAATTAAAATTAAAAACCGCACTCACACCGGACCAAATTCACGACCTCATCATCTTCTGTCTCAACTCCACATCATTCAAATGGCGAGACAACTACTACAAACAACTACAAGGCGCAGCCATGGGATCACCACTTTCACCCGTCATAGCCAACATCTTCATGGAACACTTCGAAACAACAGCACTACAGTCATCTTCACATTCTCCTTCCCTCTGGCTTCGATACGTCGACGACATATTTGTCATCTGGCCACACAGCAGAGGCGACTTGGACACCTTCCTCACCCACATCAACCAGCAACACCCGAGCATCAAATTCACCATGGAAACCGAAGAACACAACAGCATCCCCTTCCTCGACGTCCTCGTTACTAGAACGCCATCCGGTAAACCCGCCCACCAAGTCTACAGGAAGCCCACACACACCAACAGATACCTACACTACAGATCATTCCACCATCCAGCAGTTATTCAGTCAGTACCCAACACCCTCATCCGCCGAGCCCACCAACTCAGCGATGCCGACCATCTACAACAGGAAATCAAGCACGTCACCACCGCCCTCACTGATATCAACAAATACCCAAGAAATAAGATCAAGACCAGCATTCCAACCAGCAGGCCCGTCGCCGACACCACAACTGAAGAAGACCAACCAATAGCTACACCACCGACACAAACAGTTGTTCTACCATATATCGGACCAGCCTCACACAAGATTCAACGCATTCTTCAGACAGCAGACATCAAAGTTCGTCATAGCTCATCCAACAAGCTCCACTCGGCACTCCACACTCACAAGGACAGGCATCCACTTCACAAGAAAGCAGGAGTCTACAGAATACCATGCGAATGCAGTCAAGTCTACATTGGGGAAACGGGCAGAAATCTGGAAACACGACTAAAGGAACACAAGACCAGCTACAGACTCAGCGATTGGGACAAGTCAGCCATCGTCAAGCACGCACAACAGCACGAACACGTCATTCAATGGGACGACAGCAAGCTCATCACCACCATCAAACATTGGAACACACGCCGCATCCGAGAAGCCATCGAAATTCACCGCCACAACACAGTACCTCAAGATACAGGATTATACATCAGCGACATCTCGAAACCACTCATCAACAAGGACACAAATAGACCGCCGACACAGCCTACACAGCCAGCCACACATCACCCACCGCCACCCATAGAGGAAACCGAGCAGCCTAGCGCCACTCAAATCCGCAACCAGCACACCGAAATGCAACAGCCAGTCAGTCAGCCAACCGTACACCACCCGCCGCTACCCGCAGAGGAGCCTGGCATCACCCGCGTCCGCGACCAGCGAGCCGAGAGGTTACAGCGCCGCCAGCGTCAACAGCCAGCCAGCCAGCCAGTCGAACATCAACCGCGGCCACCCGCAGAGCAGCCTTGCGTCACCCACGTCCGCGACCAGCGAGCCGAGAGATTACAGCGCCGCCAGCGTCAACAGCCAGCCAGCCAGCCAGCCGAGCATCAAACGCCGCCACCCGCAGAGCAGCCTTGCGTCACCCACGTCCGCACCCAGCGAGCCGAGCAGACCCCCCCAACTCAAAATGGAAGTTGGCCAAATTTGTAATGAAGAGAACCACCGATTGTTATGTTAATTCGACTGGCTGCCATGGTAATATTAGCGTAAATTCATTCATAATAATGCGCGGGCGCGAACTTCACAATTATCACGCACGAATTTATGGTATGCCTCTGTTATGACGTCACAATGAAAAACAATATTTTGATCCTAGTAGGGAAATCCCCTGTTTCTTGACTGTGCGCAATTAAATACATGACATCGCGTAACTGTTAGTACTGCGCGTAATTAAAATAATAGAGATGAATTATAATACTTAAGCGTCTTTGGTATTATGAAGCGCAATTTTGCTGAGAAGTGCGTGTTTAAATGCCATGGCAACTGCAAGTGCGCAATGCGTAATTACTTTAGCTTTTTGCGTAATGTGTTAATTTATCCAATGAATCCACGTCTGATAATTTATTCAAATGAAAAAAATCTGACGTACTACCTCATTTGCATGGCATTCGGTGCGTATTTTCAAAAACTTGCTGATAAAGGTGTGGCCTATTTCTGTGGTTAAAACGCTATACGCTTATTCAGTTGGGGTTCTAGTATTTATATTGTATTTCTGTGGAGCCGAGAGACTACAGCGCCGCCAGCGTCGGCAGCACACACAACGCGTCGCCGATAGCGCTCCTAATCGATAGTACGTCACCCACGTCCGCAACCCATAGCCTTATAGCCGCGCACGCCAACAGATCCCCACTCCTGACGACGGATAGTCAACCTATTCGAAACGTCGAGCCCCTCCTCGCAATACCAACAGTCCTTTCTAGGACTATCAACAGTCCTTTCTAGGACTACCAACTGTCCTTTTTAGGACTCTCCTAGAAAGAATACCAACAGTCCTTTTCAGGACTATCCCAACAGTCCTTTCTAGGACTAACAACAGTCCTTTCTAGGACTACCAATTGTCCTTTTTAGGACTCTCCTAGAAAGAATACCAACAGTCTTTTTCTGGACTATCCCAACAGTCCTTTATAGGACTACCAACAGTCCTTTCTAGGACTATCAACAGTCCTTTCTAGGACTACCAACAGTTCTTTTTAGAACTCTCCTAGAAAGAATACCAACAGTTCTTTTTAGAACTACACCAACAGTCCTTTCTAGGACTACCATAGTCCTTTTCAGGGCTTACCAATCCACCCATCTCACATGGTGTACCCGTAAACCACACGTAATAAATTAAAAACTGTTTCCAAGATTATAGCAAACAAAATTGCTGCTTTACATAACCTGATAGACTAATGATGCAAGGCAGTTGGCGCGCGGCTAGCTAGCTACCTCTCTCGCAGCGCGAGGCCTGCCGAAACTCTGGCAGACCTTCTAGTGCGTGTTTCGTATTATCATTCAATTGACAGGTTTTTTTTCCGACGCACATGTTCAATTTGCGTCTCTCAACAAGTCGATAATTTTGCGAAAATAACCACTCATACGGTAAAATATGTACTTTTACACTAACATTGGGCAATTTTCTAGATTGTTTTTTTTTCATTTCCGATGTTGCAAATTTCACATTGAAAAGTCGGGCAACGGGAAATTTGACGATATCTAACTAAGTTTGTGTTTTTTGCGCTCACGCTCACTCCGGCTCGAAATTATCCTCACAGACGACTCGATTCCTGTAATATTTGTACGTTTTGACGTCAAATGTGTCAATTCCAATGTTGGCGAGCCATCTATATAGTACACCTTTCCCTCTCATTTGCTGGGATGGGAATGGCGAAAAAAATCCTTTTCTTGCCATTGCCTGGCCTTTTCGAACATCCAAACGCTTCACACATCGGCATTTTAGCAAGCGAAGTGAAGCAAAATATAGCAGCCGCTTCACCGCGGTAGCGCGCGCAAAGTGAGGCTGATACATCACGCCGTCATGTGATCTTTCTCGCTAGCGTACAGAAAGTGAACAGTTACGATTCAAAACTAGTGACACTAAAAATTCGATTGTGACAGGTTTGGAGGGTGTTTTTGATTAAAAGTAGGTAGTTTTGGTCTTTGATTTATGTAAACTGGGTTCCAAAAGAAACTTATCACTTTTCAGAGCGACGCTCACTAAAATCCATAGCATCAATTTGAATCACATTTAAACACATATAAGCTATTATTCTCCTTATGAAGCATATCTGAAAAATTACAAGTTTGCTTTCGTCAAAGAAGAGAAAAATGCGATGAAATCACTACAGGTCATTTCTCAAAAATCACAGAAACTGCTCGCTGCGAACCTCCACGAAAGGCGGTCTATTCAGAACTTTCAATAGCTATTCATTCAACTTCAAAGCGGGTTATGTAACCACTTGAATGGCTTTTGTCCCTACCGAGGTCTGTGCCCGGAAAGCGAGCAGTTTCTGTGATTTTTGAAAAATGACCTTCTGCGAGTTCACCTTATTTTATTCTTTGTTGACTAAAGCAAACATAATTTGTTTTGATGAGCTTGCTAAGGAGTATTATAGCTAATCTATGTCAAATTATGATTAATTCTTATGTTTTGGAATTTAATGTGCGTCGCTCTGAATTAGTGATAAGTTTCTTTTGGAGCCCAGTTTAGATTATGGTAGAATTTTTTAAAAATCGTCCGGACGTCTCCTTAAAGCTGGGTTCCCACTGCCGATCAGATCAACTCGATCAAGCCCGATCAGGCTATTTTGGCATATTTTTGCCTGTTCGGGCTCGCTCGGCAAGGGCGATCGGGGTCGATCTACCTTGATCGGCATGGTCCCGCTCCCTACACGAATATTTTTGACAGTCAAAAATATTCGTGTAGGGGTCGAGAAGGCAAGCGATCGAACAGCGATCGTGTATTGATCGAGTGGGAGGTCTAGCTGGTCGGGAAACGATCGTATAGAGATCTAGTTTGGTCTGGATGGATTTTTTCCACCGATCATCTCGATCTATACTCGATTACGACACGATTGGTTCCCGATCAACTCGATCATGGTTCGATCTGTTTTTATGAACAACTCGACCGCTACACGAGCGCTACGCGACTTCCTTAAACCGCTACTCTCATTTTTTGACTGCTACTCGAGCGCACTCGATCACATCCCGAGCACGAAGAGCTAAATGTAGAGTGTGCACTACTGCTGACATTGAGTGAGATGATGACGATGATGATGATGATGATGATGATGACGATGATGACGACGATGATGATGATGATGATGATGATGATGATGATGATGATGATGAATTTGTGATCAAATGAAACATTTGGTAAAATCATCTTTTAAACGTCATAAATTTGAATCGAAAACATTTCAATCGTAATGTTGTTTAAACGTTATTGGAATAGTGTAGCTAAATCTGTTAGTATGTCATTATAACATCAAGTTCATGTATTAATGACATTTTAAAGAGACTTTTATAAAATGTTTCGCTCTAGCATTTTAAAAACATTAATTTATTTACATTAGTAGTAATTGTTTTTATTTAAGAAATAAATCAACATTTAAAAAATGTTTCTCACCTTACATTTTCTAGAAATTGTCTTTTAAACATTGATGCAGAATATCATGCGAGTATTAGACATCATGAATTATGACCTTTTCTATTTTAGTATAAAGAGCTTTTTTTAAATGTTAAAGGGGTAGTTTAGTTTTGGTAAGGCTGAACTTTAGTAGCCAAAACCTCACACAGTAACATTATAAACTAATAGTTATAACTCCACCATGCTCGAAAGGTATACAACATTACAAGCCTCTAAGTAAAAAGCCTGTTATCATTCAAAAAGAGCAATTAAAACACAAGAGGGTGCTTTTTAAAAAGGCATTGGTTTCAACCATTTTTCATACAAAATTGTGAATGTGATGTTGTAAATTGATATAATTATTAAATAGCGATATCATCAACAACTTAAAAATGCTTTTGAAATTTTTTTTTAAAGTGCAAGCATTTTTTTTTCGACATATCTAATTATTTGGGCCCCAAATAATTATAAGATCAGATATATTTATTGATATTTCAGCCGTTTCTGGGTCGATTTTGACCAAATAAAGCTCATTCTGCCATTAAAATTGCACGTTCTCTCAAATTCGACACTCAGTTTTTCATTACCTCGCAAATTTTGTTTTGATGAGCAGCGCCCTCTCTACCAAAACTAAACTACCCCTTTAAATTTGTGATAAAATGAAACATTTTGTAAAATCATCGTTTAAACGTCATAAATTTGAATCTAAAACATTTTAATCGTAATGTTGTTTAAACGTTATTGGAATATTGTAGCATAATCTTTGATTATGTCATTATAACATAAGGTTTCTGCTTTAAAGCCCAAGTCCATTTCGGGAAAGTAGCCGAATACATCTATATTTGTCATTATTGTTGAATATGTATTGAAATAGGGCTTTTGTGGTAAAAATCAGTATTTCGTAATACACGTAGCGTACATGGCGTATGGACGATATATATCTATGCCTACATTGCTATATTATGCCTGGATAATCGTATATTAGTATAATTATATTCTTTCACATTATTGGTAATAAGAGCTTTCATTTCATTTTTTGAGAGGGTGGGGGGGCGTTTCCGAAACTGGTCTTTACCTTTAAGGACATTTTGAATATACGTTTATAAAATGTCCCGCTCTTGCATTTTAAAAACATCAAGGTATGACATTAGTAGTAAATGTTTTATCTAAGAAAAAAAAAATCAACATTTAACAAATGTTTGTCATATTTTGTTTCCTGGAAAATATTGTCTTAACATTTAAAATAAAGTGGCATTTGTTTTTTATAAAACATTCTTCACAACATTATTTAATGTTGTATTATTATTATTAAAACATTCACTAACAAAAATATAATTTTTTTTAATACTGTTTGTTAGAAAACATTTGAAGTTAACAACTTTGGGACCTTACGGAAATGTTTTTTAAATGTTTTGTGTATAGTATAGCTGGGTATAGTCTCTTGAAGACATAGCACATCGCAGTTTATTTGTTTGCACAGATGTGCAAGGACTTGTTCCATCAGTGGCGTAGCGTGGTCGGACTGATTGGGGGGGGGCACGAAAATTATATTTTTTCTTCAAAAAATGGCCCCTTATGTTTTCTATTGTTTTTTCGAAATTATTTGGGGGGGCACGTGCCCCACCCCCGTGCCCCCCCCCCCCCGTAGCTACGCCACTGTGTTCCATGATAGCTCCGGCAGGGGCGGTCGTGATAGGGGACCCTCAGCGGGATGGCTCTGGGGTGCTGCTTTAAAGGACAATGCAATCCAGACAAATTGTTGTATGCACTATAAGACACGAAATATAATTAATAGTCTCTGAAAATTTGAGCACAATCGGTCAAGAAATAAGAACTATATGGCTCTTTGAAAAGAGCCATGTATTTCTTCGAGTGACTCAAATTGGCAACGCACTCTGGCAAAGTTGTGGACAACTCCCCATTCATTTTGTACACAACATTTCATTTTTGTTCAATTTTCTCAAAATTTATGTTTACCCTTCGTTCGAATTCAACATATGTTTTGTAGAATGCTTGTTCATGAGTTGGGGGAATGGAAAAAATGTGACTATGAAGGAAACTGTAAAAATTGGAACATTTGTGTACAAAACATATGGGGAGTTGTCCACACACTTATCAGAGTGTGTTGCCAATTTGAGTTCCCCATTGCAATACATGGACATCTTCAAAGAGCCGTAGTTTTCTTGTTTCTTACCCGATTATGCTCTAACTTTCAGAGATTATTCTACTTAATCTCTTCAAGACTATGAAAGCAACGTTTTGCCTGAGTCTCATTGCCCTTTAAATGGAAATTGTGTTACGTTTGTCTTGGTCTTAATCTTAATATTATTATTAATCTTAGTCTAAGTCATTATTCTTAATCTTAACATTAATATAATTATTGATTATTGATCCAAAAGCGAATACTGTAATATCGGCTGTCGGTAATGACTTCTGCAAACACAACGAATTCACGACTCATCGTCGACTCCTGTACGAGCAGGTCGACCTGCTCGAGTGGAGTTCATGTAGAGATCGTGTTGACGTCCAGTTGGTCTAGATGGTCTAGTACATATCGTATAGGTATCGTATATGCATCGGAATGATCGAGTAGAGATCGAGGTTGTTGTCAAGTATACGTCGCGAAGAAGTCGTGAATGGTCGGATGTGGGTCGTAAACGATCGAATAGCGGTCGGGAAGAGATCGTGTCTAAGGACGATCAAGCATTTGGTCGAGATTGGTCGGGGTAAAAATGTGCCGATTGGGCGATCGTGCTTGATCGAGTTGATCGGATCGGCAGTGGGAACCCACCTTCAAGGGGAATTAGTTTTGTGTTGGGTTTGATTGATCAGTATTGTTGGAATAAACTCAACAAAAAAGTAAGTCCCCTCCTGATTAGAATGACATAACTTTTTAACAAAAATGTTTTGAGCAAAATAACTCGGCAGGATTATTTCTACATTAACTTACTAACTTCTGTGTGAAAATGAAATTAGTCCATCGAGTCATGCATAAGTGAGCACCACCCGATTCACAAAAAGCACACAGTAAGCCACCGTAAAAAAGAGAAAGGCACACGGTAAAATACTGAAGGGATGACATCTTCTGTAATCTGATGGACACGGTGGGATAATCTGTACAGTGATCCTATCCCTAACCCTAACCCTAACCCTAACCCTAACCCCTCAGACGGTACTTGACTGAGTACCTCGTCACCCAGGTGATAGGTGACAACATCTAAACAATATATTACCGTGTACTTTTTTGTCATCCCTTCAGTATTTTACCGTGTGCCTTCTGTGTAATAGGTGCGAGCACACATCAAAGGAACTTTGGCACTTTCTGTGCTCACTCATGCGTGACTCAATCCTGCCGAGTTATTTTGCTCAAAACATTTTTTTTTAAGTTATGTTATTCTAATCAGGAGGGACTTACTTTTTTGTTGAGTTTATTCTAACAATACTGATCAATCAAACCCAACACAAAAATAAGTCCCCCTTAATCAAATAACACAACTTTTTAACAAAAAGGTTTTTAGCAAAATAACTCGGCAGGATTGTTCCTACATTTATTGAATAACTTCTGTGTGAAAATTAAATTGGTCCGTCGAGTCATGGATGAGTGACCACTCATCAAAGGCAAAAATTGTCACCTTTTTATTCTTGTGACTTTTGAAAAGTGACATTTTGGCTTTAATGTGTGCTCACTCATGCATGGCAAGGCGGATCAAGTTCATTTTCACGGAGACGTTAGCCAATACGTTTAGAAACATTCCTGCCAAGTTATGTTGCTCAAACCCCAAGTTGCGCTATTTTGATTAGGGGGAAGTTACTTTTTTTGTTGTGTTTATATAGGTACCAAGTCTGATGGTTATTTGTCAACTGGTTCTTGTGATATTGCAGTTACAAGCAGGTTTTACAAAATGAGTCCTGTGACCTTGAACTTTGACCTCATGATTCAAAAATCTGATTTGCTACAATGGCTTCTAAGGTACTCTCAGGTACCAAGTTTGACTACAATTCTGATATTCAGTTCTTGAGATTTTGCAATTACAAGCTAATTGCGCTCACGCTCACTCCGGCTCGAAATGATCCTCACAGAGTCCTGCGACCTTCGACCTTTGACCTCATGATCCCAAAATCTATCACTTCATTGGCACCCCAAGATATATACATTAACTAATTTTGGTGAGAATCCGTGAATCGCTTCAACTCGATCACAGGCTATTTGTGCATATATAATGTGTCGTGTGACCTTTGAGCTTTGACCTCATGACCCCGAAATCTAATCAGATCATTAGCACCCCAAGATACATACACTGTTGGTCATAAAGTTGGAAATTTTTTTTTTTAGATCCAACGTCATTCTTTTTCCTGTTTTTTGCGCCTAATGAATCATTTCAGACTAATAATAATGATGTTATAATGTTTCCGAACTACAATGTACAATAAATCGTTGCATGAATTCGCATTAATTAATTTAGCCTTTTGTTTTGAGCTTTGAAATACAGGACCTTTGATGATTGGCCCCTTTCCCTCTCCAAAGCGTATGTCCAACAAATCATCGTTATAGGTCATTTATCAGAGTTGGCTGTACAATTTTCAACCACAATTGGGACAGAGGCTCTCTAGGCCATACTTCGTCCAACGTCATTGGCTACACGCCAAATGATGCTTGTGCTCCACCAGGAAGGGGTGTCAACAAGCAATGTCCACTATTTCGTTGGAACATCGCAGGTTACGGTCTGTAAAATCCTCAGACGTCATCGAGAGGAGGATCAATTAAAGGCACGGGAATCTCTAGGACGTCCACGATTGACCCCAGGATAGATTATCGCAAATTGCTTTACCTGTGCCGTAGAAGCCGGAAATGCCAAAAAGGAGCCTTCGCCGTATATGAAGAAAACACTATGGAATCAACGCCTTCCGACAAACTGTACAGCAGAGATCGCTCTAACATGGTCACCGAGCAAGACGAACTACCAATTATCCACCCCATACCATGCAACCAAGATTTACCGGACGTCCCTGGACTAGGGAGCCCAGAAGATTGCCACCTGGACAATAGTGATATGTCATTTTGATGGGTACAAGCCATAACATCCTTGACCGAACAGATGGAAGACAAAGGGTTCGTCGTTTACGTGGCGAGAAGCTCCAAGACTTCTGCATTCACAAAACGACTTGAGGTTGTGATGGCCCAACGGTGGTATGGCTCGTACCCAGATGACATATGGCGATCTTCTGTACTCCCTAGGCCAGGTACGTCCGGTAAATCTTGGTTGCATGGTATGGGGTGGACACTTGGTAGTATGTCTTGCTCGTTGACCATGTTAGAGGGATCTGTGAAGTACAGTTTGGCGGAAGGCGTTAATTTCATAGTGTTTTCTGCATAGACGGCGAAGGCTCCATATCGGCATTTCCGGTTTCTACGGCACAGGTTAAGCAATTTGCGATCATTTCTCCTGGTGGTCAATCGGGGACGTCCTAGAAATTCCCGTAGCTTTAATTGACCCTCCCTTCGATGACGTCTGAGGAATTTACAGACCTTAAACTGCGATGTTCCAACGAAATAGTGGACATTGCTTGTCGACACCCTTCCTGGTGGAGCACAAGCATCGTTTGGCGTGTAGTCAATGACGTTGGAAGGAGTATGGCCTAGAGAGCCTCTGTGCCAATTTTGGTTGAAAATTGTACAGCCAACTCTGAGAAATGACACATAATGATGACATGTTGGACATACGCTTTGGAGAGGGAAAGAGACCAATCATGAAAGGTCATGCCTTGCAAAGCTTAAAACAAAAGGCTAAATTAATTAATGCAAATTCATGCAACCATTTATTGTAGATTGGTAGTTAGGAAACATTATAAAATCATTATTATCAGTCTAAAATGGTTCATTAGGCGCAACAAATAGGAAAAAAGATTGAACAAAAATTATTCCAACTTTATGACCAACAGTGTACATGAACCAAGTTTGGTGAGAATCCGTCAATCGGTTCTTGAGATAACGCGATCACGAGAACGGGACGTACGGACGACTCGAAAACATAATGCCTCCGGCTACTTCGTTGCAGAGGCATACGAAATCCTTACTTTTTTCCAAAATTGTCAAAAGAAGTTATTAAATAGTTGTTGATGATCTCTCATTATTTCAACAAAACATCACATACATAATTTTGTATGAAAAATGGTTAAAACCAACGCTTTGTTTGAGAGCGCCCTCTTGTGTTTAATGGTTCCTTTTTACTGCATTTATACTTAAAGGGGTATTCCGGGCCTGATAAAACCATTCGTTATTTGAATGAGCAGAATAAGAGGCATAATTGGTGAAAATTTGATCAAAATCAGACAAGAAACACGGGAGTTATACCTATTTGAACATCATGTACTAATGAGCGATCGTTTCAAAATTGCCGCCATATGCAACATCATTGACGAGCAACTCGCCATGGCTTTAGTACATGAAAATACACTTATTTCTCATTTTCGTTGCTAAAAATTAATTTTTCTCTGCTTGTTTTCACGAATTCATAGAAGAATATCGATGGGCCAACCTCTTTGGAATTTGTAAGCTCATAAATGTGTTTTGTTATTAAGAAAATTTAAATTTTGTAAAATTTCCATGTAGAAGTCAAAATGGCTGCAGCTCGCAAGTGACGTCACGATCGATAGCAATTGCGAACGATACTAAAAATCTGAGAAAAGTTCATCCTGTCATAACTTTTTTTATTGCTCTGCCGTTTTGGCTCAGATTTTCGATCATGATTCTTCATATTCACTTCATTTTATAGCAAACATCACATTTCTGAGGTGGAATTCCCCTTTAAGGGGTTTCACACCGGGCCCTACGTAGAGTTGCGTAGTGTTGCGTACTGATTACGCCAAGCGTACGCTGCCCCACGCTGTCCTACGTAACTATACGCTGAGGGACGCAAAGGGGTACGCGAGATTGACGCACAAAATTTAACATGTTTAATTTGTTCGCGTACTGTCTGCGTAGACACTGGACGCAGAAAGTACGCAGGTTATACGCAAGTCTACGCAACACTACGCTACTCTACGTCATGCTAACGCAATTATACGCAACACTACGGTACTGTACGCCATGCCTTCGCAATATTACGCTACCCTACGACAGTCCGACGAAACATCCTTTGAGGCTGGCTACGCTCGCTTCTACGAGCGTTTATTGCCGAAGCAAATTTTTGTCGTGAATACGCAGCCTATTTCGGCGTACTCGGTACGCCACACTACGCAGGTTCGGTGTGAACGGGGCTTTAGTTGTTTGTAATGTTCTATACATTTCGAGCATGGTGGAGTCATAACTATTAGTTTTGTTATGTTATTGTGCTGGTTTTGGTTAATAAAGCTAAGATTTACCAAGACTGTACTGCCATTTTAACCTGCTTGTTTTGTCCAAATTCTTATCAGTGGTATTACTTTACTACAGGCTAATAAAACAACAATTTTCCAGAATGTGGTTAACTATGTCGCAACTATTTAATTTGACTAGCTAGTGAACGCTCTCGGCATATTTTACTACATTTCATTTTCAATCCAACCATGCGATGCAATGAATCTAAAGAGATATTGTCATAATGTATTAACACGAGTGAAATGATCCATATTATTGAGGTTATAACGGTTTTTAGAGGGGTATTGCACTTGTAAAGCGTTTACTAGTTGTAAACAAACATATCATAATTATACCCTTAGCAAATACTTTTAAAATATAACAAAATGTATATTTAGATGCTTTAACCTACATGTATGTGTTGTTATCCAGCATAAATACTCTATTCTCATTATATTGCATCTTAACATATTTCACTAAGAAAAGTGATAACAATTTAACACGTATGCAAGCACTTGGAGGGGAATCATTCAGATACTTGTTTTATAACACTGACCTTTTTGTGGGCTAAGACTCACTGAATATTAAGAAAAAAGGAATGGTCCTCTATATTACCTTTAGACATATGTTATCTACGTAACTTAGTCCAATATATACGAAACAATCAATTCTAACCAGATGATGTATTAATGCCACAGAGCAGTATTATGAAAATCACAAGAATCCGCTCTATTGGCCCAAACAGTTGTTAAACAAGTGTAAAAGTGGGTTTGCATGGTCCAATATGAACCATATCAAAGAAAATGCGGATATATAAAGACAAATTACTTGCACCCCCGATTAGATAGATTGAAAAAGTTCACAACTCGTTCCGCCCGTATGCCCGTGTCTCATCGGATTGAGGCGTATAGCTAGCCGATCGGCTAGCCATGCCACGCGCGGCAGGGTTTGACTGTGCCTTGCATATAGTGTGCCTACGAACATTTTAAATAAACCACTTGGCTCAATTCCAAAGAAATCGATGAACCTGCATTTTCGTGCCAAATTTAGAAGAATCCCTTATTATATATAATATATTTTTTCACATGCATACATTTTATTATTTATGTGCGGGGCGTTTTCCTATACGGCCATATCATATGGCTTTAAAGTAACTGAGCGAAGAAATATCACAATTAATAGACGAATTATACATGTACGGAAAGCTTATACCAACCAGAACACAGCATAAAAATCATCTGCTCTTGAGTCTTGAAATATCAATGAAACGCGATAAGAAGCTTTTTTCAAGACCCTTCTTAGAACTTCTATACTTGGCTGGAAACGGAAATTACCGAGTACAGGATAATGACGTCATGCGTGCACCCTCGAGCCCATCGCCTAGCTAGCTCGTTTATACAACTGCGTACTAAAGCCCTCAAAAAAGTTCCGCAATTCAAGTTTGCGCGTTCATATCTCTCATACTACTTTATTACCTTACATTAATTTGGTATCATTGGACAATTTGTATTCTCGCCTTCGCAATGATATGACATTTTGCTATGAATATTTTATCATGGAATGCGCATGACGCCCAAATATGAGGCAAAGTCAAAAGTGAAATGTTGCAAAATGCATTGATATTGTCTACAGTGTACCCTCCTTTTGTTGTGAGAATAAAGTGTTCTTTTTTATGTTCAGTCGATCATGCGTGAATGTCAATGGTGTATTATCATTTTTTTTGGAGGATGAAATGTGCCTTTATAATTTTGAGGTGGTGCAATCAAGTTTTTGTATGTTGTTGTAGTGTTTTTGTGTTTTACTGACTAATTCAATGTGACAAATATCAATGCATTTTGCAACATTTTACTTTTGACTTCACCCTATATTCGGTTGAAATGCACATTCCGTGATAAAATATTCATAGCAAATGTAATATCATTGTGAAGAGGGTAATACAAGCTTTCCAGTGATAACAAATTTAGGAACGGTATTAAAGTAATAGGAGAGATATGAACGCTCAAACTTGAATTGCGGAACTTGACTCGTACTTACGCCAGCTGATCATGAAAGTGGAATCAAAATCTCTTTCGAAATCAGCTAATTTCATTGGAATATTGCATCATCATCATCTTATTCTCCCTCCGCTATTCCGGAGATCAGCATCAGCGATCCCATGGGCCGCAATGACATATAACAAAATTGGACACAGGAGCACAAGAGTGGAACTGATGAGGAATATCAAGGCAATTGACTGATAGCAGTCGATCGCGATAAGTGCAATTTATAAATATAGAGCAAATTAATGGACAGGAGACGTCTATCCAAGTTCAATGGCAGGCCAGGATCAAGTGGCAGAAGTGTAGCACCAGTAAACATACATGGATCACTAACATCATATTGAGATGCACACAAATGAAAATCATGGAGACAGTCAATTACTTTGGAGATATATTCTCGGCGCAACCGAAGAAGATTCGGACAGGATGCTAGGAAGTGTTCAACAGTATCATCAGCAAGCTTGCACAGGGGACATAACGGATCAGATGACTTCTGGATCCTGCACAGTCTAGTCTGCACTAAATACGTGTTGGAGAGGAGTTGAGCCCTCAGAGTAAGGGCTTGCCGTATGATGTAAGATGGAGAATGTTGTGGATAGAGCAGATGCGGGTCCAAAAGAAATCTTGCCTGACCAATACTTCAGGGATGACTTGGCATGTACAGCAACAGCAACCTTGGCATGTACAAAATCTCTAATCTTGGTCTTAATTAACTGCTTCCATTTGAGATATGAAAATGGAGTAACCCTCAAACTCTTAAGGTCAGGTAGATCATATCTCTGCAGTATATAGCGGAGCGCTTGGATGGAAGGAGTATTCACTGCACAAGCTGCCAGAAAAGTCCGCGATGCAAACCTCTCACTGTCAAGAACGAGGACCTGACTAAGAAGGAGGAGCTTATCGAGGTCAATTTGATGAGATATCGGGATGAGGTCTGTGAGGAGGTGGAAAATTGCATCTGCAGCAGTAAGGGGTACACCCAGGATCTTCTTGAAGAGGTGAGATTGTCCTCGGTCCAGTTTTGTTTGCATTGTCTTGGTAAAATTGAAGATTGACGAGCCGTAAAGCATTCTGGGGATAAAAAAAGTCTTCCACAATCGAGCTGAGAGAGTGGGAATGAGACCACCGAAGTAGGCACCAGCTCCAGAAAGGGCATGAAAAGTACGTAGACCCTTCCCAATGATCTCATAAGTTGGATCCCTGCGAACGCTTGACTTTTGGATTCCAAGATGCGGGTGACACCAACAGTCCAATATGTTTGATAGGCACCCTTATCACCTCTGCTAGTAACCACAGCACTTTTGGAGGGGTTGATCTTGTAACGCCAGCGACGTGCGTACTCAAACGTGATTTCAAGCATCTCCTGGAGGTCACTGGCAGAGCTGCTCACAAGTGCCACATTATCAGCCAGAACAATGACTCCTGAATAGCGACCATTGATGACACAACCCAGCCCTTTCTCACGTAGATCTTTAATAAGCCCGTCAACAAACACAGTGTATAGTGTTGGGGATAGAACACCCCCTTGCCTGACTCCTTGTGTAACGAGTATAGGGCCGCTCACCTTGCCATCCCAGAAGACCCTGCTCTCAAGGCCATCGTAGAGGGACCTAATCATGACCAAAACCAGAGGCTCCAAACCAGATGCACTCAACTTGCCCATCAATCCCTCATGCCAAACGGTGTCGAACGCCTTTTCTGCATCAAAAAATGACATGAAGGTAGGATGTTTCTGGAATGCATTTATCTCCGCGATGAGTTCAAGACACAAAGATGTCAGCATGCATGAATGGCCTTTCTGGAATCCGAACTGAGGCTCATCGGGAATACCACTGGTGTTCAACTGGTGTACTAGCTGAGGCTTCAAACATATCTCACAGAGTTTACAGAGCGTTGAGAATAGAGTTATGCCTCTCTAATTCTTCCCCTTGTGTATCGGAATGATGAGGCCCTCCTTAAACAAACGTGGACAGTGAGAAAACTCCCAGGTGAAGGATATGCTCTGAAGATATGTCATCAGGACAGACAGTCTTCCCTTTCTTGAGACAGTTGATGGCATCATCAAGATCAACGGACGTCAACTTCCACCCAGAGTCGTACCAAACAAAGGGACTGCCTCCCTGTTCACAGTCATCAGCATCGGTGGCAGAACCTCAAGAGGGTTTCTGGAAAACTGAAGACCAGAGTCAACATTATCCGGGAGCTTGCAGGAAACAGCTGGGGTTCAGACACACAAACCCTTCGAACAGCCTGCATAGCACTAGTCTACTCTGTTGCAGAGTACTGCTCACCAGTGTGGACAGAAGGTAGATGTAATTTTGAACTCAGCTATGAGAATAATTACTGGCACCCTTAAATCAAAACCTCTTCAATGGCTACCTGCTCTCTCCCACATCGCTCCCCCTGGAGTACGCAGACAGGAGATAATTCGCAAGGAACTACACCGCACCTCCACCAACCCAGACCTACCTATGCACGAGGACATAGGGAACCTACCCAAAATGCGCCTTAAATCACGGACACCCTTTTGGACTTCTGCAAAGTCTCTAGAAGAGTTTGACCTTAAAGGAGAATGGCGCAAAACCTGGGCGGAGTCCGACTTCCCTAACCAAGACCTTGTACAGGACCCTACGTCAGAGCCAGCAGGCTTCAACCTCCCCAGAAAGCAATGGTGACTCTGAACAGGATAAGAACACTCCATGCAAGGTCAGCCCATCATCTCCATCGATGGAAAATGAAAGACAGCCCTGCATGTGACTGCGGGAACCCAGACCAGACAGTGCAGCATGTGGTAAATGACTGTCCTCTCCGACGTTTCCCTAATAGTTTTGAGGGGATTCATCAGACAACAGATGCTGCTCTGACCTGGCTGAGAAACCTAGACTTGAATTTATAAAATGTGCATATATGTCATACGAAACAAACAAACATCGGTGGCAGACAGGGTGGAAGGAAAGGTGCAAGGGGAGCGCGACACGGCATTCGACAGGACCGAAAAATACCTCTCCAGGGCAAGAAGAATAGCATCACCCTCATAGGTCTGATCTTCATAGCAAAGAGGTTCAGTCACAACATGTACATCATCATTTCCACGATTCTTCTTGATTAGTTGAAAGAAAAGCTTCTGATTCTCTGCCGATGCACACTCAATGTCATTTATGAGCTCCTGACTCTGTTGCGCTCTTGACTGTATAAGACTCTTCCTGAAGTTCTTCTTACACAGAATATGGCTTGAATGGTTAGGCCCACCCTTTTCTTCTCCAGACTGTTTCTAACTCTTCCTGGCTTGCTTTGACGCTTCATACAATCTTGCAACATTCTCATTCCACTCCGGCTTTCCCTTCCTGTTACCCGACGGATAGGTGTGTGGTAGGGATCTTTCTAGCAGCTCATTACACAGCTTACACAGTAGCTCTTCTGCCTCTTCTGCATTGATGGCTGAAATGCTGGAAACACTCAGGAAGAGAGACTTAGAAAAAAACTTATATTGGTGACGTGTAGATCGCAACTTCATTGAAAGCACGCCACTTCACTTTCACCCTTCTAAGATTGGAAACAGGATGAGGTCTTGAGACTTCCAGGCTCCTTGACGGGATTCTAAAGGATCTTCTTGCTGTAACTACTAAATGATCGGACAGGTTGAGAGGATCATCACTGTCAATAGATACCAAACTGTAGAACTCCTGCTCTCTCGAAGGGACTAGGAAACCATCTATGCTTGACTTGTGGCGACCATCATCCGATCGAAAAGTGTACTGATCCTGATTAGAATATTTTGCTGTGATACTAATTAAGTGTTCATGATGCATGAATTCTTGAAGAATACGGAGAGTTCTCTTGTTGTTGGGATGAACAGTATCAACATTAAAATCTCCAGCTATGATGGGTGAGGTTCCATGTGTGTTGGTGAGTATTTGGGAGATGGATGCCAGGCATGAGTGATAGTCAGTCTGATCTGCCGTTGTAACACCACAAGGAAAATAGCAACTGAAGAAAGCAATACCATCCATGGACCATTTTAGCCTGAAGCGCACAGCAATGGCTCTTGTGACTGGGCAGCAGATTTCCTTACAGTCAGACACCAATGACTTTCGAAGAAAAACAGCCACACCTCCTTTACCTCTTGATGTGCGGAAATTAAGTGAGTTGGATGGTCTCTCCGCTGGCTTGTAGTAAACATGATGTTGGTCACTGATTTTATCCAACAGGCGAGTGTCATTATCCTAGAGCCAGTGCTTCTGAACTGCTAAGATGTCTGAATGCCTAAGTTTTTCCTCCAAATATATAGAGATAGAATTGTATCCTCTGACATTAAATGTTCCAACTGATAACCATTTATAACAGTTTTCATCATCTTGAGATTCCAAATGTCTGATTTGACTGCCATTGAGATCATGTACAAGCCTTGTACAAACACAATCTTCCTGAGCTGGTTTGAAGGTGCGGGGGAAGGCAGGAGGGTCAGGCTGGACTCCACACATTCCATGATCTGATGATGACATCCCCGTACACTGGTTAGAAGCATGGCATCTCGGTAGCAAGTTGGCACAGTCAGAAGTTTGAGGGCAGATGCTGTCAGGAAGTGTGCCTTCTCCAAAATAGTGATGTGAGTGAGGCTTGAGGCACGACCATGACGAAAACCCGATGGAGCTGGCTGTGGATTTCGAGGGCCACTTCCTCTCTTGTGTTGTAAGGACTGAACCTTCTGAGGCTTAAGAACTGAAAAAAATGGATGCCCCTGCCATGACATAAAGCTACTGGTGGTCCCTGAAGATGTGCTCCTACCACCACTTAATCCCATGCTACGATCAGTGGTGGGTTTATTCTGTGACACTGAAGAGGACGTGTGCAGATTTCCACCAGACGGCTGTGACTGGAAACCAGCAGCTGAAAGAGATTTAGATCCCTGTTCTGCTGAGATATGTTGAGACGACCAGTTAGCTTTTCCTTTGACGACGAGTTGGATTGAGAAGAATTCTGCTGTCCTGTCTGGGTATGTACAATATTTTGATTCTGCACTTGAGTTGAGACATTACCTCTCTTGCTACGAGGATTTCTGGAGAAGCAGCTCCGATCCCCCACAAGAAATGAGGGTGTGTGCCTGTCACCGGCTATCACCATACCTTGTCCAGAAGGGAGTCTAGTCGTTGACCTTGGAGAGGGCTTGTGCAGATTTCCAACAGACATCTGTGACTGAGAACGTATTTCTGGAAGGTACTTAGATCTCTGAAGAACTATTCCATTGTTCCTCTTTGCATCATAGGGGTGCTTTGAAGTGAGATTTTCAACATTGGACCTTGAGGGTGATAAAGAGGAAGTATCAACATGTAGTGACCCTTTCTTCTGTACAGGACGAGACAGATTCAAACCAGGTTTCTTGACAGATCCAGCTGGTACATGACGAGAATGGAGTTCAGTGCTACTCTGTCTAGGTTTTACTTTTGTGCCCTGATTGTCCAATTGCTGGTCAATATGTAGATCCTGGAGTGCACTGAAGCGGTTATGAACAGATGCGCCATGTTGGTAAGAAATTCCAGCAGATTGTGTCCGAGAGGTTGATTTGGTTTTCCTCTGACCACTGCAAGGTGATTCATGATCCTCAATAATGATTACATCATTATGCGATGAAACAGTTTCTTTATGCTGGTAACCAGGCAATTGACTAGGTTGTGCTTGCAAGCCTGAGTTAGACCTCTCCACAATATGAGATGTTACATAGAGGTCCTCAACACTGATCCCATTGCTCAAGCACACCGAAAACAGGTGATCATTAGCCGACAGCAGATTAGTCATATCTTGTTCCTGATCTGTAACATTCAGTTTTAGGTCCGCAATAAGCTTCTCCTTTGCACCGATTAAAGACCTCTGTCGAAGTTTCACTGCTTCGTTGTCTCTTTTCAGCTGCTCCAATTCACACACAACTTTCTCATGTTCAGCTAAAAGCATGTTGCATATCACATTCTTATTCTCCAGGCTGTCTTTTGTGCTTTTCAATGAATTTTCCAACACAGGACATCGGCGACAGGATTCACTTTGATATGACACATCAGTCTGATCAGATGTACATGAAGATCCACCTTGGAGACACAATGAAGACTTATCGATGGTCTGGGTTGCTTTTGAGGCTTTTACCAAATGAGGATGTACCCTGAATGAAGTTTCAGGAATACTGATCACATCAGTCTGGGTAGCATTCGTAATGTAGTTGCAGGGGGAACCACTTGAAATAAGCAAGGATGTCTGTTCCAATGTTTGAATTGCTTTTGAAGTAGTGCATTTGACAGATGACTGAGGCAATAAAACAGAACTTAAAGGACCTATAGCGTCTAGATGGCCTAATTTTCACAATTCGGCTCTCCATATTATGTAATTTTTCCTGAAGAAAAAGAATTTGGCAGTCATTTCTCATGAAATCAATCAATTTTGGGATAATTAGTAAATATCTAATTGTTCAGGGAACGCCCTTTTTAAATCGCCAAAATGTGACGTCATCTAAAGTACGGACTAATGAACTAAATTCTGTAGATGACGCGTCATGACGTAAGCCAATGAATTGTCAATCACGCTGCCGATTCTGGACTCTAAATGTGGGTGGGGCGTAAACTGGCTGCTAAATGAGATTTGGCATCAGAAAAGTAGTCTTAAATCACTACTGTGTTTATTTTCATGGATTTTTTTTTCGGCAGACCTATTTTACAAGTCATCAACTATGGAATAAGTGCCAAAGTACGTTGTATTATTTAGGTCCTTTAACTGCTCAGTTGATGTATCAAGAGTATAGTGCGCAGATTGAAAGATTTGAGATGTCTGGAACTGAGTGCAGCCATAACATAAAAACTGCTCATCTAGGCTCGTGAGGCGATCAATCTCTACCATCGACAGAGAGGAGCATGAGAAGTGAAGCCAGGAATCGCAAAGGGAGCACTGTATCGCATCCGTGTAGGCATGATTGGAGCAAATAGGGCAGCTCACAGATTTACCATCAGGTGTGCATTGGCATGAAGTCTTCTTCTTCTTCGGGTTAATCTGCCTCCTTCAATCCTGAAGATTCTTGCAGATACTGTGTGTGTGTGTGCATACACAGGGTGCGCAGGTGCTTATTTACAAAGTGCAAGTAAAAGTCTATTCCGGTGTTTACTTCGTTCCTTCCGTCAGGTGGCGACGGAAGGCCTCCACAGATGGTGCCAGGACAACCTCTAAGGGAAGGGCATTCCACTGACGAGCTGTTCGAGGGAAGTAGGACTGCTGGTGTTGATCAGTTCTGGAATGTGGGATCATGTAGCAGAACAGTCGTGTGGCTCTTGTCGTCCGGTTGATGTCTGCTGTTTGGATGTACTAATTTGTGTTGAAGTCTACCAGTGAGTGATGCATCTTGTAGAGCATTGTGAGACGGTGGATTTCTCTTCTCTTTTGAAGGGAGGCCCATCCAAGCTGGCTCAACATATCGGAGACACTACTGGTGTTGTGGTAGCGATTCAGCACATACCTAGCCGCTCGTCTCTGGACCATCTCCAACTTCCCTCCAAGGGTGCTTTGCTCACCTTACTAACTTCCTCAAGTAGGAACTTCAGTTCTGAGCTGCTCTGGTAGAAGTTCGGATGATCATGCTTAAGCTTGTCAATGACCCACGGTAGGATGATTTTATTTAGAGATGTCATGTGCCTCCCATTGATTTGAATTTCACCTGTGCTGCACTGCAACATAACTTCAAATTGTTGTTTGCTTTCCTGGCTTTCCAGACTTGAGCCGATTATTGAAGCCAAAGCCAATTTGATCCGGACCTTGGGGGGAACTCTTGTTAGACCATGAGGCCGTAAGGGATGAGTAAAAGACGCTCTGGTGATCCTTGAGCAAGCTTAGGAAGACCTCCTTCAGCGCGTTGAAAACGCGAAGGGGGAACACAGCAGATAAACGTGCATATGTAATTTCATTTCATTTCATTTCATTTTATTTCCACATTCTGCATTAAAAACAACAAAATACAATTGGATACAAAACTTATGCGATTACAACTACAAAAACATCGTACAGGTAAACATTTGGTGCACATACAAGAGATGAAGATGTTTACTAAACAAACCATAAATGAGAATGTGGGGGAGAAACCAAAAAGCCAGAGGCTTATCCAGGGTATCTCCCCGTATGGCCTAACGGTAGAGAGAAGAGAAAAGAAAACAAAAGATAAAATAGAAGAGGGAAAATGATACTATTACATGAAGGTATATACAAACTTTACTCTACACATGCATGTTATCATGCTTCACATGACAATAAGTAGCTTTTATATTTGCGTTTAAAATTTGATAATGTTGGGCTTTCTCTTATTTCGATAGGTATATCATTCCAGCATTTTGTTCCAATGAATAAAATAGTTGTGCGTGAAAAGTTATATTTACATAGTTGTATGTGCACATTGTCTTTTGATCTAGTATTATAGTGATGAATTGCACTGTTTAGTTTAAAAGTTTCATTAAAAACTGGAGGTAGAATACCTTTAAAATATGAATACATAAAAATTGCCACTTGCAGTTGGTTTAATTGATATACAGTTAAAATATTACATCTCTTAAAAAGAGGAGCACTATGTAAAAGGGGTTGTGCATTGCACATGTGTCTATTTTACTGCACGCTTCTGTAGTACATGAAGTCTGTTACTTAACATTATTGCACATTTTCCCCATACAATATTGCAGTATGATAAATATGGTAAAATCATGGTATTATATAGTATTTTAAGTACACGACTCATAACACATACGGCTCTTGAGATCTTACATGATATATCATTAACATGTTGTTTACATGTTAAATTTGCATCAATCATAACCCCTAAAAACTTTATGTGATTTACTTGTTGTAATATATATGGTTACCTATCTTAATTTGCAACTGTGTTTCATCTACAAATACATTCTTGGGCTTAAAAATCATATAACAAATCTTCTCTATATTTACAACTAAGTGGTTGGCTACAAACCATTGTTGAACATTTTCCATTTCAACATACAGTGTTTCATTTAATGTGTTAATGTTTTTACCCGAAATAAAAAGATTGGTATCATCAGCAAACATAATTTAATAAAGATGTTGACTAACATATTGAAAATCATTTACAAATAATAAAAATAATAGTGGACCAAGAACTGATCCCTGGGGAACGCCAGTACTTATATTGTTTAATTCAGATGTTTTATCATTAATACATGTACATGTAAATTGTTTACGATTATTTAGATAGCTTTTAAAGGGAGTTAGTAACATTGTCCAAATCCTCAAAATAAAATATTCATTCTAGCGGTTCCCTCATACCTTGTTGTATTCGTATTACCAATAAAATCATGGGATAGGTTTCGGTTTTTCAAATTTCCCTTTCGTTACAAAGATAAGAAAAACTCCGGTGGAGTTTTTCTTACTGTGTACAAAGTGAGTGCAGTGAGTTAATTCAGATGTTGTATCATTAATACATGTAAATTGTTTACGATTATTTAGATAGCTTTTAAAGGGACTTAGTAACATTGTCCAAATCCTCAAAATAAAATATTCATTCTAGCGGTTCCCTCATACCTTGTTGTATTCGTATTACCAATAAAATCATGGGACAGGTTTCGGTTTTTCAAATTTCCCTCTCGTTACAAAGATAAGAAAAACTCTGGTGGAGTTTTTCTTACTGTGTACAAAGTGAGTGCAGTGAGTTAATTCAGATGTTTTATCATTAATACATGTACACTTGTTACGATTATTTAGATAGCTTTTAAAGGGACTTAGTAACATTGTCCAAATCCTCAAAATAAAATATTCATTCTAGCGGTTCCCTCATACCTTGTTGTATTCGTATTACCAATAAAATCATGGGACAGGTTTCGGTTTTTCAAATTTCCCTTTCGTTACAAAGATGAGAAACACTCCGGTGGAGTTTTTCTTACTGTGTACAAAGTGAGTGCAGTGAGTTAGTGACTATCACTCTGCATTTCCGCTCATTACTTGGTCATGCAATGTCCATTTGACTTGAAATTTTCACACAATACCCTGTGGACATATGAGATAACAACAATCTAGAAAATACTCCACAGTCCAGTGAAAATTTAAAAATATTGGACAATGGTTGTAAGATAAAACAAATATATTTTTTATACACAGGTACATTTATATCATCAAATCCTGGGCCTTTATTTGCTTTCAAAGTGTTTACAACTTCTAAATTATCCACAAATGTTATGGGGGCTACAAAATAGAATTTTTCCTTTTTTCATTCATAAAATATTTAAAATCAGCACTAACATTTTGCACATTTGCAATCAATTTGGTTCCTATTGTACTAACATATTGATTGAATTTATTTGCAATTTCCTGTTCATCTTCAATAACAATATCACTTTCAATTATTATGTTACATTGTTCTTTAACATCATGTTTATTAATTACTTCATTTATTACTTTCCACATTTTATTCATATCACCATATACATTTTCTTTTACTCTTCCTCACTTGTGAATTTAAAAGATTTCTATATTTCTTATATGTTTCCTCCCTCTCATTAGTAGTGTATGCTTCTTTTTACACATTTTACGAAAGGAAGTATTAAACCATGGTTTTGTATTATTCATATAGCCTTTTTTTTAATTTTCTTCAGAGGGAAACATTTATATATTATATAATTGCATACATTTATTAAAGAATGCATCAAACCTTTGATTTACGTCTCTAATTCTATATACAAAGGACCGGTTCAATTTACTTAGCATCGAACAAAAGCGTGCAATGGTTTCTTCATTAACTGTGCGTTTGTAATAAAATGACTTAGTACGTTCGTTTGTGTAATTCAATATTGCAAATATTGCACAATGATCACTAAAACCACTTGTTAAAATACCAGCATATAATATATCATGTTCATTTAAATTAGTAAAAATATTGTCTAAAGGAGTGGCACATTCACTTGTAATACGGGTTGGTTTTGAAATTAAAGGAATAAAAGAATAAGATGACAATATATCTAAAAAAACTATTTATTGAGGTAGTTAAATTCAATAAATGAGCATTAAAGGGTACCACCACCCACAAATAATATTCTTATTAAAGAAAGGTAACATCTTTAGTATTCCATTCCATCAACAAGTTCACAAAAATATGTTTCCAGAAGAAAAAAATAATGATTGGAAACGCATCACCATTTTAAAGCATGTGTTCATGCGGTCTGAATTGCGTAGACTGCGATGCGTGCGGTGAATTGCAATGTGTGCAGAGCGAACGAATCACCCGGGAATATATTGTCTACAAACGTACGCGTGAATAGCATTGGCGCACTCGCAAATGGCTTATGCCGAAAGGGTGGGTAGCGTCGCGTCGCGTCGCGTTGACTGGAACGCGACCATTCGTCCAAAGCCCCCTTGGTTTTGCCGAAAGGGTGCGTTGGGGCGTCGCGTCGCGTCGCGTTGACTGGAACGCGACCATTCGTCCAAAGCCCCCTGGTTTTGCCGAAAGGGTGCGTTGGAAGCACTGATTTCCCATTGACAAAAAAAATCATGCGATTAGGCATATCTCAGCCAATTCTTAACATATTTAATTGATTTTGGGTATTTGGACATTATTTTGTATGCTATTTCGGTAAATGAAGTTCAAATTTGAAAATTAAAAAAAGAAGATTTGTAGTACCTTATATCTTGTGTACTCAATTTGCTCAAGAGTAACCATCGAAGCCTTGGAATAGTTCACCTTCGGAAATGACACAAACCTGAATGATGGTGGTCAGACCAGTGGCGTACCCAGGATTTTTTCAGGGGGGGGGGGGGAATGTTGTCTGACAAATTCATGTAAGCAGGGGGGGGAGTGGCCGTATACATTTTTTGAACCCGAGACCAAGTACATTTACAATTTTCGAGGGCTTAAATGTGGTCTCGAGACCAGCTACAAATTGTGAAGAAGGGTTTCAATTTCCAAACCCCCAGTCATTATTTGATCAAAAGGGGGGGGGGGGGGGGGGTTGAGCCCCCCCCCCCCCCCCCAAAAAAAAAAAAAATCCCTCCCCTGGGTACGCCTATGGATCAGACTCAAATTAATTAACTCCGAAGGTAAACTATTCCAATTCTTAGATGTAGAATCTTCAGTAAATGTGTATTTTGATACAAATTAGGCCCTTCATAAGTTTAATATACTTTCAGGTACACAATCGAACAATTATACAACGCAAGGCGGTTGTACAAACCCATTTCCTGGAATGCGCGGAACGCGGTAAACTATATAGAGCGTGGTAATCGGACATCATAATATTTTACAAACGCAATAATAATGCTTCATAATTATATCGACTACAGTACATCCGAAGCACGCACGCCTTACGCATCGGTTCAATCAATCAACCATGCGCTATAAAATCCCATCTTCTGGAAAAGTCGGTCTCTCATAGGATTACACGTGTTTCGTCGCGGTGGCGAAACGAAAACTCAGAGATTGAAATGGCGCAATTTGCGGACGGTTCTTTGATGTACACATCATTGTATGCCTATATATACTCTAAACGCGTACATTCGGAATAAGCCCCCCGTATGTGCCATTTGGTAGCGTTCCAGTCAACGCGACGCGACGCGACGCTCCCAACGCACCCTTTCGGCAAAACCGGGGGTGGGGGGGGGGGGGGGGGGCTTTGGACGAATGGTCGTGTTCCATTCAACGCGACGCGACGCGACGCTACCCACCCTTTCGGCATAAGCCCTCGCAAATGGTTGGCTCGTATAGAACCAGGAAATAGCAGTGGTTCCGTAAGTGGTGTAAATTAATTGCTTTGTTTATGAATTACACAAACATTTGAAAAATGTTGGGTATCTATTTGATATCACAAAATGGTACCAAAACATATAATAATGTGTTGTTCTTTGCCCGGTGGTCCCGTTTTAAATCACCAAGTAATTAAGCTTATTTTCGCTAGAAACCTGTTGTAAGAATGATTCTAAATGGTCTAAAAAGAATGGCAAAGATTTATCTGGTGGTCTATAAATTACAGTAATAATAAAACTTTTACGCTGATAAGTAATTTCAACACATACATTTTCTATGTCATCATTCATTTTCTCAAGGTCATAACGTCTGACACATTGTAATTCATCATGGACATAAATACCAACACCTCCTCCACGTTTACTATTGCGATTATTCAAAAACAAAGAGTAATTGGGTATAGACAAAAACCATCATGTTCCTTTAACCACGTTTCTGATAAACCAATGAGTGAGAATTTTAAGTCAAAACAATTTAGAAACGTACACATTTCATCAAAATTCTTCTTCAGGCTTCTGCAATTAAAATGCACCATAGATAATTTCTCAGTGTCATCACTTTTTACATTTTTATTAAAATCAGCTGGAGTTCTGTATGTAGAATCGTAAGGACATCTATCGAATGTCGTATTCGGAGTCATTGGCAAGATAAGCTATACTTATTGCTAAACATTGGTATTGAGAAAGCATGAGTGTAAACTGTGTAGATATAATTGATATTCGGAAGTAAATACTACTAGTAGAAAATTCGTTTTAGTAATTTTACTGAAGAATTAATTCATGGTATTTTCCGACTCGTCCTCTTCCTTCTATCTCTCCTACATCACCATCATCATCATCATCATAATCATCATCATCATCATCATTATCACTATACAACTGACACTATATTTTGTGGAGCTGCTTGCATCAACGTCGATGTCTACATTTAGTAGTTCCTCCTCAAGATCAGACATCAGACTTAGCGTGCGAGTGGCATTTACGCATACACATACAGTACACAAATCCGACGGGCTTGGGAGCGCTCTCATGAATGCGCTTTTCCCACTAGATACGTCATTTATCGTACCTGCACACAGCTGGCTGACCAAGGGCGTAAAACGGGTAGAAATTGCATCACTTTAGATAGCAGTTTATTCAATTCTGTGACAATTTGTTAAAAGTAAATATGAATTATTAGGAAGATTATAACAGTTTCTTTGAAATGATGCCAACATTATTATGGTTACAAGCATTTTTAAATCTTCGCTCAGGTACTTTAAGCTTTCAAATATTTTGTTTTGGTATTACTCTATTACTTAAATTTGTATAATGTACGTATCTTATTTAATTTGTCTATTGAACTTGCTTTGTATTTGGACCTGTAAAGCAGTTTTTCAACTAAGGTTGCCTACCCTGTATTTTTATTTGAAAATACATGAAGACACAATATAATTTGGGTGCCACATGTTTTGCAAGACACATAACCAACAATTTTGTATTGCCGAATAGTAGTTAGTCGAGCTGCTTTCTTATGAATAGTTCTCTTTACAAGATATTCCCTAAAAACACGTATACGAGAGACAGATATAGTGGCTATATTATGCTACTGTATCACAATTACCCTGATCAGATCAACATGAAACTACCACAATTTATTATAAACTCTTACCTCCCGGTAGATGTTCATCTGCTATCATACGTAGGTTTGCCTTCACCAGTGCGTCCCTGAGAACAGACCTCTCATCAGCCTCCCTCACAGTGACATGCCAGTCCCGTAGCATCTGCAGTGTTCCCTCACAAGTTACGCGATGAAATCGCATGTTGGCTTTGATGTAGTTCATTATCTCTCCCTGCTGGAATCGTAGTGCTCTTCCCAAGGCTTCAAGTTTGTCATCATCCACGATGTCTTGAGCCACAGCCCGGAGGACAGCATCAAAACTGAATCAGATAGCAACGTAATTTGTAATTAATTAAATGAAGTCTAAACATCAGGGACCAGCCAATAGCAAACCGACATATTAAATTTGCTTACCACAAGCTAGGTCAGATTGAGCTCGAAGGCAACATGCAAGTAAATCGTTTTGGGGTCGTAAGGCAAACTATTGCAGATCTCTTTATAAGTCAGGTATACGCTGGATATTGATTAACTTATTTTACATCACTGAATTACAATTATAACGCAAATTATCATACGTTAACAATTGTCTCATCCATTATGTTTTCATTATATCAATAAATTAAATTTAAGTTTTAATTCTAATTTATTGATTTTTCATTTTCAACAAATAATATAATAATGTATTAATGCATACAACAAACAAATTGCAGAAAAAAGATTCATCGAGGTAACGACAATATGTTTTCTGGGTAGAGCTTACTCATGGATAGTTGTTGAGGGAGTAATATTCATCCTTACAACGTTAAATGTTGCTGTGCTATGTTTTACTTGAATAAAACGGAAATAAACACACATACACTTTCAGGATAAGCATGTAAGTTTCTACCAATCAATTTCAAATGTGCACTTTAGTGAATATGGTATTTGTATTCCTCTGTAAACAAAACAAAACAGCTTTAAAATATTAAACCATATGTACTCATTCTTTGACTTCGACTTGGGCCCAGGGTTGGTTTCTATGTCTCCTGCCCTCATTAGGTGAAGTTTGGAGACAAACCGCTTCCACAGCCGCTTAAGCCCACTCTGTGCATGGACAGTGTTTGGGTCATCATTCTTCTTCCGTGTTGTTTTCTGTTTTAAATGAATATTGATACAAAATATGATAAACAGTACTAAAATCTGTATTGCGTGTTGTTTTGTTCATGCATAAAGATTACAGTAACATAGACAGTATCGTTATGACTATCATACAGATGACACTGATGTGTTTGTGTCTGTACTGTGTACATTGTTATCGTAATTTTGTCTATCTTTTCCTTGCCTATACAGAGTGTCCCAGAAAGGTTGCAACACTTACGATCGTTAATTTCTTCGACACCATCGACCAAATGTCATGATTTTTTATTTCATTGAATAGAACATTCTTTTTCCAACAAAATGATACCATGAACAGGGATTTTGGGTAAGGCGTTTGGATGCTAAGGCCATTTTGCTGAGGCAATGTCGTTTTCTTAAATTTGCTACTTTTTCATCTCCAGCGATCCTCGGAACACTGAGACATTCTCGCCCCATGGCCTGCCGTACAATTAGCTGTACATAAGAATGGCTCACATTGTCTTCCTTACAAAGGGAGAGCAGTCATGCGTTTCTTTTGTCCAGCGAATTGTATGGCAGGCCGTGAGGAGAGAATGCCTCAGTGCTCAGCGGATCGCTGGAGACGAAAAAGTAGCAAATTTTGGAAACGACATTGCCTCAGAAAAATGGCCCTAGCATCCAAACGCCCTTCCCAAAATCCATGTTCATGGTATCATTTTGTTGGAAAAAGAATGTTCTATCCAATGAAATAAAAAGTCATGACATTTCGTCGATGGTGTCGAAGAAATTAACGATCGTAAATGTTGCAACCATTCTGGGACACTCTGTATAAGAGCCCATTCTATATAAATAGTTTACCATTTCCATTGTTCATGAAGACGACTGCAGCCATCAAGACAGAACTCATTTAAACGAAATTCGATTATACTGGAATAATGACATGGTACCTGTTTTGAGTGTGTTGTCAGACACGTCACATTTCTAAATCGGGTGAATATTGGGCTGCGTGGGTCGGCACTACTGTCACATGACGAGGTCTCGCTTCTGTCAACATTGGTTGGCTGCGACGTGAAGGAGGTGGATCCCGCTTCTACACATGTTCCTGTTTGTTTAGTCTGCATTTTTTAGAAATTAAAACAGGCCAAATATATTTAACTGGTTCATATTACACGAATAATATGTCATAAGAAGCAGTATTAGTGCTTTAACTAAGGTGTTACATGTTTGATTAAACATTATTATTAGTTTGTAATTAGGTTTTAGCGTTGTTATAACCATTGTATAGCTATAAACACAGAATTATTGCCAGTGTGGTTGATAAGAAACACAAAGTTATACCATACATAAGTTGTAATAATAATAATAAACAGTTCTTGTATAGCGCATATCACACCGATGTTTGAGTCTCTATACCATGTATACGCATATAAATAAGGAAACATATTAAAAGGGGATGGGATGAATACAGAGATAGATAGGAGACAGAGAGGAAGAACGAATAATGCTAAAACGAGTGACAATGTAAAAAAAACAAAAAAACATATAACTATTGTTTAAAAAATAAGTGTGTTAGTAAACCTTTCGATAATATTAGCTTGTTTTATATTATCTGAAATATTATTCCACAGGTATACTGCTGCCAGAAGAGACTTCGTCATGATGCTCAGCTTCCTAGCAAGACAATATACCATTAACACAAAAATGTAAAGGAAAGTATTTTATAATGTATCCGAAATTTCACAGGGAGCCGATGTTAGTCTTGTACGATTGGAATTACGTGATCCTGCTTTTTGGCTAGTACAACCAATCTAGCAGTTTTGAACTCTTTGCAACTTGCTTATTTGCAATAGTCAATTCGCGACATCACATGTGAATGGACAAGTCTCTCGGTGGCTCTTTTGGCAAAAGAGGCCGAACCTTGCCTATCTTGTGCAATGCTAGTGATGCAGATTTACATACATTATTCACATGGGTATTCATTGTAAGATGTTTATATAATTGCAGGGGTGTCGATCCGTTTTTGAGATTGGGGGGGCGAAATTTGAAAAATTTTCCAGAGTGACCACTGAGAGAGCTAAAAGCCCCACATTGGCATGCCCGGAAGTTTTATTATGCGCTCATTGAAAGTGTCTTGATGGCTCGAATACCTGACTTTGGGGGGGGGGGGGGGGGGGGCACCCACATTTGGGGACAATAATGGGGGTCCAGGGGGCGGAGCCTCCGGAAGCTTTTAGATTTCAGACATTTGCTCCTAGCATGGGTGTTAAAATTGTATAAAATAGTGAACCTACTCATAACGTATTTTTAAAGGGCATAGCAAGGAAAAGACTGAGCCTTGCATGAGATGGATCCACGTGATCATGTATACTATAGAGCCATCGATATAGTCTAGGGCATTGGGCTCCCATGAAACTAAGCAAGGGCGTCAACTATTTCTCAAAAGTGTAGGGGAGACATTGCGAGGAAGCGAAGCGACCGAGCGGGGGAGGGTGTGGGAGGGGGTGTCCCCCTCCCACAGTAGGGAGCTTTTGTATTTTTGGGCGTGAAATTGTGCGATTTGGTGCACACCTGAGACAGAAATTTCACGTAATATGAAGTATATAGGTATGGAACCAAACATACATAATGACAAAGGGAGGGGGACAATCTGCTCCTTTTTCAAATGTGGGGGGGACATGATATTCCAATTTGATTTGCGTTCAGCGCATATGTACCGAGATTATTTTATTTTCTGTGACGGTGTGCTATCTATATATGAGGGTTTAATAAACTTCGTTTGAGGTGTGCGTTTGAGAAATTACGCTGCCCAACACATTTCAAAAGGTGAGTTCCCGCAACCCAAATTAAACTTGCAATATGAGAAACTTTATGCGCGCGAAGCGCGCGGCAAAAAAGAGATTTACAGTCCTTTTCAAACTAAAAAACGGCTATTTTGAAGATTAATTATTGATAAATGTGTCTTTCCCCTCTTTAGCATTATATCACTCGATTTTTTTCTTCCTCATTTTCGGAATTATTGGGGGGGGGGGCGAAATGATATGTTCGCCCCCCAATATTTTCATGGGGGGGGGGCGACCGCCCCCCTGCCCCCCCAGGATCGACACCCCTGTATAATTGGACACTAAAGTCATCACAGAATCTGCAGCAGTGTTAACCGCTGTTTCATCAATAGTTACATTATCAATTGGGTGACATTGCCTGAATCTACTTACAAACTGCAAAACCTCTGTTCAGCATTTGATTTCAAATCATTTTGAAGGGACCTCTTCTTTACATCGTGAATACAAGCTTGTAACCTATGAATTGCATCTAAACTGAGTATCTCTCATTATGCATAAATATACTTGGGTGTCATCTGCATACATCAAACAGTTCAACCCATGTTGAACAATGATATCTTGTTTGTGGCAGAATACAGACTATAGGCAAGAGGACCTATCACCGACCCTTGGTGGACGCCATACAAATTTAAATGAACATCTAACGTCTAGAGTCACCAATGACTGCACACTGAGTTCTATTTTCTAAATAGGAGCTTATCAATTTCAATGCATTACCACATAGTTCATATCCTTTTTCTAACAGTAACATATACTTATATCCTCTATTCCTTTTTGCATTCACTAACTTCATGAAGGCAATCACAAAGATGATCAATGCAACATTAATTCAACATATGTGTATGTGTAAAATGTGGACTATGCCTGCTTGAAGTAACTGTACCTGCTCAGTTTGCGATGTCTGACACTTGAGATGATTTGTACATTGGCTGCATGCGGCAGTTGACGGGTTCCGTGAATATCTGGGATCGCTAGCCGTTCTTTCACATGATGATCTCCCGCCATTACAATCACTATTTCTCTGCGTAGAGGTCGTAGATCCTGTTTCCTCACTGATTTCAGTATGGTTAGTCTAGATAGTTGAAATTAAGAAAGTTAATAGATCACTATACGAACACGTCATTGTTTGATATTATGTTTACATGTATGAATAATGACTTCAACATAGAAATAGTCTGCATAATATTTAACCTTTTTAGGTCGTGACGTAAGACGCTTGAGATGTTTCCTGCATCGATGCAAGATGCCAGGTGACCGACTCTTTGAATAGCTGGAAGTAGCGGCTTCACCCTCGGATGGGGAGACCCGTCTTCTTCGCGATTCGAGTGAAAGGGGTTCTCCTTGTTCAATCTGCGTTTTAGCAATACAATACAATAACAAATTATATGTACTATATAGATAGACAGATATCATGTATTTCGTATTCTAACATGCAAATGTTAAAGGAAATGTGTTATCTACTGGAAAAAGAGACAACAATAATAGGCTAACATTAATGAACTTCATTACAATTATTGCAGTTCTACAAACATAAGGAATTACTTGTAGGCATGATCACTTGCATCCCTACATCAAATAATCATGATAATAAATATACCAATTTGGTTGCATCTGGTCACTGGACTAATCAAATTGATAAGATAATACCATTCGGTAAAATTTGTACAAACTCCTAAAATGAATTTTTAAACAAGTCACGGTGACATAAACATTTTAATTTGTATAGTATAAGAATACCCTCTTTTGATTTCATTGTAGAAGACCACAACATAGAACACGCAAATACTTAGTAAGCAGCAACATATAGAATCAAAAGCTTTCAATTGACACCTATTAATGAAAGAGGTACCTTTTTCATAATTAAAGATTAAATTAAGCTTCAGTAATCAAATATGATATAACACATGTAAATTGTTACAAAACCATTTGCGTTATATTTGTATTGGTTTCAGCTTCAGAGTATAATTTGTTTTACCCCAACAGAGCAGAACAATGCACATTATTCTGATAACACTTATTACCATGAGAAGTACTCATTGCTTGTGTCGTATTTTATAATATTGACTTACTTATCGAAGAAGCATATGAGAACCCCCCCACACCCCCCCCCCCCCCCCCCCATACATGTTATCTGCAATATCCGACTTATTTCCTTTTTGTGTAAATTTTGAATTAGGTGAAACATCGCCGATATAATTGAATGTATTGTTGTGCATAGCACATATGTCGCCTAAAACCATATTTGTATCCTATTTTAATATCAAGAAACTGACTAGAAATATAAAATGTGATTCAAAAAGAGCAAAGCAAATGGGATACCAACGGGATTCGAACCCGAGACCTCCGGATTGCTAGACCGGTGCTCTTACCGACTGAGCTATAGAAAACCCTAGTACGGCGCTCATCCCTGACATCCTGAAACCCCTTAATTTTCATTGCTCGAGTGGTCAGAAGCTATTATAAACCTGACATAAACCCAAAGGATAAACATCCACTTTGGATAATATATGCGAGGGATCACTGAAGTGATACAGTTTTTTTGTAATAATTAATTTAAACATATACAAAAAACTCACAAGAAATATATAATGTGATTAAAAAAGAGCAAAGATAATGTGATTCGAACGGGATTTGAACCCGAGAACTCCGGATTGCTAGACCGGTGCTATTACCGACTGGGCTAAATAAAACCCTAGTGCGGCGCTCATCCCTAAAACCTTTAAATTTGTATTGCTCGAGTGGAAAATAGCTTCTTACCACTCGAGCAATGAAATGTAAGGGGTTTCAGGGATGAGCGCCGTACTAGGGTTTTCTATAGCTCAGTCGGTATAAGCACCGGTCTAGCAATTCGGAGGTCTCAGGTTCGAATCCCATTGGAACCCCATTTTCTTTGCTCTTGTTCAATCACTTTATATATTTCTGGTCAGTTTCTTTATATGTTTGAATTAATTATTACAAAAAGCTGCATCACTTCGGTGATCCCTCGCATATATTTTCCAAGTGGATGTTTATCCTTGGGTTTATGTCAGGTTTATAATAGCTTCTGACCACTCGAGCAATTAAAATTAAGGGGTTTCAGGGATAAGTGCCGTACTCGTGTTTTCTATAACTCAGTCGGTAAGAGCACTGGTCTAGCAATCCTGAGGTCTCGGGTTCGAATCCCGTTGGATTCCCATTTTCTTTGCTCTTTTTCAATCATATATTTTAGTATCATCAGTGCAAATGGTCAAGTATGGTAACATTAAACTAACCTTTTTAAGTCGTGATGTGACTGTGAAGCACTTGAGACGTTTCCTACTTCGGTTGAGGAAACCAGGAGGCCGACTCTGGGAACAACTGGGAGTAGACGGTTCACCTACGGATAGCGAGATTCTCCATTGGCCGTCGCTGGTTCTCTGCGACTCAGATGAAGTGAATCCTGTTTCTATGCTGTTTCCCGCCTTTTTAGCCCGCGTTTTAGAGATAAAACAAAGGAAATATGTTCAATAGAATAATATTTCGTTTAAATGTTGTACTTGAAATTGTGACTGCTGTAACCAAAAATTGTTTAGACTAAACTGTTTGTTTCATATTTTTAAATATTTCAGCTTCAGAATATTTAGTTTTGGCTCCAACAAAGTAAGCAAGATATTGACAGTGTGTTGACAGAAATTAAAGTAATAATGTTTAGTATTTCATTATAAAAACAAAACATTGTGTAGGCTTGAAAATAACTGAACTATTTCAGTTTATCAGGCATATGTAATCTTAAGCCATGATAAAATATTATTATGTCATATCCTTCTTAAAAAATTACAAATCTGACGTGCAATTGTCTAAATCAAAGTCTTGTTTAAGATAGTGTTGTACTAGTGCGTACAGTTTAATTTAACACCGTGTGTAAACGTAGTTTTTCCAAATTTTGGTCCATAAGGCCTTTTCAGGGATGGAATTATTTTTTCAGCAAATAAATCCCTGGAAAAGCCTTATAAACGACGTTTGGAACATATACAGGGTGGCCCCCAAAAAACGGAACGGGGCACTTCCCAAAATACAGCAACACAATTATTATGTCCAACGGATAGGGTGTCCTTACAATGAAAAACGAGTAGTTTTTGTTCTAGGGCGCTGTGAGTGACATGATGTCAGGTTCCGTTTTCTGTTAATTTTTATCTAGTCAGGGCCAGTAAAACCGCACGCACCGCCTTTCATAGCATATAACACAGTGCGCCATTAACAGTGTGCACTCAGCCGTGTGCCGAGATAATGGGCATGGTATTACGGGCAGTGAGTGCGGTTTTACTGGCCATGACTAGGTTCAAATTGACAAAAATTGGCACCTGACACGGTCTCACTCAAGGCGTCCTAAGACAAAAACTACACGACCAAAATTACTGTTCTTGGTATCGTTTTTCATTGGAAAAGACACCTTATCTGGTTGATATACATAGTTTGATACTATATTTTGGGAAGTGCCCCGTTCCGTTTTTTGGGGGCCACCCTGTACATATAGCCTGTCTATTACATTGACCTTTTTAGCTCGTGGTGTTATGCACTTGAGACGTTTCCTACAGCGATGTAAGATGCCAGGTGACCGACTCTCTGAATAGCTGGATGTGTCAGCTTCACCGTTGAATGATGAGGTCCCTTTTCGGCCACCGCTTGTCCTCCTTGACTCGGAGGAGAGGGATCCTCCACCTTTGATGATTCCTGCTTGTTTAGTCTGCGTTTAACAATACAACAAAATGCGTCAGTTGCTTATTATGAACAGTGTTATACTTAAAATGGTAACTGTTCAGTTTATTTTTCATCTCGTTAGTGTATTTATTTACCAACTTATCTATGAAACGTTACAGTATTACATATTTGTTCATTACAAAACAAAATCCAGCAGAATTAACTGGATGCATGTTTGTGCCTAACGCATATGTCATGATAGATATGCCATAATATTGACGGCCTCAAGTATGGCCTCTGATGGCCCGATGTGTTCAAATAGGCAAATAGCACTTTAATATCTAACCTTTTTAGCTCGTGACGTTATACGCTTGAAATGTTTCCTACATCGAAGGTAGATGCCTGATGAACAACTCAGTGAATACTCGTGTGTGGCAGCTTCACTCTCACATAATGAGGTCGTCCTCTCCATAGTGCTCGTTCTAAGTCTATCAACAGTTGCTTCCTCTGCATGTTGCTCTTTCTGGGATGGTTCTTCCCTTGCGTCTGCTTCCTTTCGTGATACATATCGTTGTCTCAATATCTTCTTCCATCCCCTTTGGTGAACGATTCCTTTCACTTTCTTCTTAATGTATTTCGGAACTACCCTTTCCCCCCTTGTCTTGTTCTCCTCTTTTCTTGTCCTTAATTTCTTTTTCCTTTTCTTTTTGTTTCTTTGGCGGAATCTCTTGCCCTTTCGTGTCTTGTCGTGCTTGACTGGAGGTCTTGGAATAAACCTCCCAATCCTGACCCTCCAGTCACACATGGAGACAGGCATGGTGGTGCGCAGGTCACATCCCTAGCAGAATACAATCAGTCTCTACTTCTGGTTAGTCGTCTGCAGGACTGAGGAAAGGGAAAAGGCAAGTTTTAAGAATTATACGTATCAAAATATTTTGTTCGAAAGCAAAGCTGTTTTGAAATATCAAGAAGGAAAATGACAATTATAATTCGGATTAACTGTCATCTGTAAAGCTTCTCAAAACGTAGTATTTAAGGCGAAGTTATATACGTATTATCACTGTAAGATTGCTATGGGTGATTTGTGATGATAACAATACAGCACAGGGATTAATTACGTGGGGAACCATTTTACTTGGGGGGAGGGGAGCTAAGGTATTTTCCCGACCATTCACCGACAAGCCAAATAAAAACAATCCCCGCAATAACTCGATTTTCCCAATTACGAGACGGCTTTGCCCGAAAGTAAGACGACCTCACTCGAATGTTGCTTGGGATTGCGAAATGTGACCTGGTTTATTTGAATATGACATGCATGGGTTTGCCCAAATGTCACATGGTTCACTTGAATATGACATGCATGGTTTTGCCTTTGAAAAATGACATGTTTTTCCCCAAATATATAATGGTCTTGCCCAAATACGGTAAGGTTTTCACCGAATTCCAGGTGCTTTTTGCCTGAATACGGCCTTTTTCAAAACTCCAGGGGTGGGGTGGGGGGTGGGGGGGGGGGGTAGGATAGGCTCAGCTACCGCCTCCTACGCCTATGCGTTCCCACATGGCAGGTGGGGAGGGGGGGTGGTCTGTATCTCCCGTCTCCTATGAGACAAGAAGGAAGCATCAACCGAAACAAACCAAACCAAAAATTACTAAGTCTAAGGTTGGACAATTCGAACGAATACTGTTATTTCAAGTTGACAAAGATAAGGACAATGAGAATGTACTTTAAGTTTGTCAAATCACTTTTGACTTGCGTTCATCTCGGTTAACACACATAATCGCTGCACCGTCCTAATTGTCAGAATACTAAGAGAACATGAAGGGACCACTAATACGCAAAATTATAATCTATTATAAATGTTAAAGTATCTCAAATCTAAATCAACCCTTAACAACATTCATTAACAAGGAAAATACCACACCAACGTAACAATATGACGGTGGTATCTGGATGGGCGCTGTAATATGATACTATCATTATACAAGTTTTGTTTAAGTTCATAGTCATAAAGAAATCAGGTCGTAGCCCATCTCAGGCTGCCAATTAGTATGCATTCAGGCAGAACGGAATGAAAGATATTAATAGCGTTACCTCCTCAGAGGTTCGCATAATGATGAAACGTGTCACACAACAACCCACTGCGGCCCTTCCAACAACTTATTTTGATATTAGCTGTAAACAAGTTGTATTATCAGGCAGCCCGGTGTTTCACATTTAAACAGAAAAAAAAATTAAAGAGAGCTCGTTTAAAACCGAATGAGCATACAGACCGTGTCAAAGTCAATAGTTTATCGGGTGTATCGCCTGGCAGCCTGGCCTGGTTTATATAGTCCAAAGGGTAAGGGCTCAAATGGAAGAACCATATAGATAATATTATAAGGCAAATAAACATATGTATGTACGTAATTTGTTTATACATAAAGTTTACTGTGAATCACGGAGACTTAGGATAAATACTATATAGGGCTGAAGTTGACACGTTTCAATAGTATCCGAGACATACAATACATAATACGTTTATTGGTGATTATATCGAGACGTTTACAGTGCTTTACATGTTTATCTTCGATATCTATAACTTATACTGCCGCAAACATAATCTTCAATCTGTGTTAGCAATATACCTTTTCAGAAATCATTATTACTTATTTGATTATCTGTTCTTAGTGTTAATCATTAACCAGCGTAGTACTACAAAGTACGGGAATTATAGAAAAGCAATATATCTGAAAAACGGCATCGTCATTGTATCATGTACAATATTGATAAACAGGGCATATTAACGCCAATGTTTCATTTGCATAAAAAACGAAGAACATTATAATACGAGCATAAACACGATGCAAGTACGATCGTTAGATGTTTACAAAATTCACGAGATTACATCATTAATTTGAAGACATAAATAATGTAGTATTATTTTTATTTTGTTATTGTCAGTGGGGACAATATATTTGTTTGCATGAACTATTGTGGTAGGATCGAAAAATGCCTCTTAGCTTGCAATAGTTATAAGCAACGATTGTACAGATTGTTGGTATACGCGTTTTTCCCCCATTAATTTGCTGTTTAGCCATGCAATTTAACAATGTTAGAAATTACAATGACTATGGTGGTGGAATTTTGTTTAAATTGTACAAAATTTGAAACAGTTTCATTAAAAGGGTTCTGAGAAGTTTGTTTTCATGTGAAAGAAGCAAGATTTATGGATTTGGAAAATGTCACTAGATCCATTTAACGTAAAAAAAAAAACTACTAAAATGTTTACATACTACTTAGTGGACATTTCCGATCACACAAAAAACACACTTTATTAACCATTTGCTAGATTCTGGCACATGCCAACAAAGTTGCAAAATATCTGTATTTGTAATAATATTATAGTGCTATATAAAACTACATAAATATTATTATCAGTATCTTCACATGCACTATAGTTTGAGGTAATAATGTATGTTTATTTGGTGGTTCAAGTATTTATCAATGATACCTTCAGTTTCCCAGATACTGTATTGAATCTAATAGTAATATTCTTATAAACAAATTTAAAAACTGCGCCAATACCAATACGTTGCTTACAAATCATAGCACGTACCTCTAACATAAATAATAGAGATAGTTTATGATAGATAACAGCAATACGTCCCCGCACTGAGTAAACTGATTGTTACACAAAACTATATTTTGTGTCTACCACGTCAAGTATGAAACACGCCAATGTGAAAAGGAAAATTTGTAATCGTGAAGAAAAAAAAACACAAATGGAAATAATAAATATTTGCCTTTGTAAACATATCAAATCGAAATAGTAGTCCACAATTATTGAATCCATACTATGTATGAAAATTATGTAAGTTGCGGTGGGAGACTGCTATGAACAGTGTGTGCAAAAAACATATTGCATTGTCGAACACATGTACCAGTAGCAGTGTAGTAAATGTATCGAAGTATTGTATAATAATGAAGTCGAATAATTGCTGGCCCGCCAATGTTATATATGTAATAAACAATAATATGTACTGAAAAGGGACAAATTTAATAAAAAATCATTCAAACGTTTGTAGTTGTCTAGCTACTTGCGGGGGTTTATGAGAAACTGTTGATCCCAACTTAATGCATTAAAAACACTATTGCAAACAAAAAGAAATACATAGAACGTATTCCAAAATAAGAATGTACACTCAAAATATAAGTCGTGGAAACCGTTATGCAGTGCGTAGTCAGGAAGTTGTCAAGATGTGGTGGGGGGGGGGGGGGGGGGGGGGGGGTCCAAACTGTGAGCCTGGCTTTTAGATTTTATCTATTAAAATCGCAAAAATCCGAAATACTTGCTCGAGCCCAGGATCCCGACTAATCAGTGCGTGTAAAAATCATGCTGACTGTCAAACATATTCACGTCAACTCGTCTTTCTGTTAGAATCACATTTTGATCTAGCAATACTCCATCATTGATGATAAAGAAAAACAATACTTTCTTATTTTAGAAAAAGTTTCTCATTTGAATAAGAAAACGAAATCGTTGTTTATGATGGGATCACTGTTGATTTAAAGGGGTAGTTTAGTTTTGGTAGAGAGGGCGCTGCACATCACAATTTTTTTGTGAGGTAATGAAAAACTGAGAGTCGAATTTGAGAGAACATGCAATTTTAATGGCGGAATAAACTTTATTTGGTCAAAATCGACCCAGCAACGGCTGAAATATCAATAAATATATCTGATCTTATAATTATTTGGGGCCCAAATAATTAGATGATTTTTTAGAAAAAAATTAAAAATGCCTGCACTTTTTCAAAAATTTTCAAAAGCGTTTTTAAAATAGTTGTTGATGATCTCTCTATTTAATCATTATATCAATAAAACATCACATGCATAATTTTGTATGAAAAATGGTTGAAACCAATGCCTTTTTAAAAGCGCCCTCTTGTGTTTTAATGGCTCTTTTTGAATGATTACAGGCGTTTTACTTAGTCGTTTGTCATTTTGTATACGTTTTGAGCATGGTGGAGTTATAACTATTAGTTTATAATGTTACTGTGCAGGTTTTGGCTACTAAAGTTCAGCCTTACCAAAACTAAACTACCCCTTTAAAACATTATTGCAATACATTATGAAAACAGGTTGTATGCCAAAGTCGATCTACGTTGGATACTCACAGCTCGCAGGACAATCGAACAATACTGTTTGGACCAAAGAAAAAAAAACTATTGTTGAGGTCATGTACTGCTTCATAATTTGTAACGACTCGTATTTTTATCACATTAACATAAATCCCGTAAGGAACAAACAACGAATATAATAAGTTATGTATTAATTGTAGCACGGTTAAAGGTGCACCTGTAAAGTGTTAGATACTGCCCAAAATTACATTTGAGACTTCAATCCTATACCAAAATCATTGTAAGTTATGTCCGAATGATGTATGAAAGTTTCATTGAACAAAAACACTGCTTTTCTGGTTAAAAAAAGCGACAATTTGCGTCAGCTTTTACAACGAATTACTGTATAACGTGTATGAGGCTTATGTCCTTTCATTAACGCTCTTTAGCTGAATGATTAGCAATGATAGATATCGTCAAACTAAACGGGCATTTAAACAAATCTAACCCAATTTTATTTTTCTCTAACCATAAACCAACAACACGGTTGAAGAGAAATGTGGAAGCTCCAAGTAATTTTAGTTTAACCTTTAAGTGTAAATAATTTTTAGAATGTCCAATATCACGCCATTGTAAAGTCAAATACTATAAAATCCATCAAAGGCCCATGATGGAATGATTGTTTTTGTTCTATTGCTTTACATCAGGAAAATCGGTTAACTAAATTAGGAGATAATTGTTCTCGACATTAAAGCCCAAGTCCAGTTTCGGGAAAGTAGCCGAATACATCTATATTGATCAATATTGTTGAATATGTATTGACATAGGGCTTGTGTGGTAAAATCCGAACCTAAGCATCGTTAAATACAGAAATATCGGAAGAAATCCAATATTCGCCTGTGAAATTCATAAATCCACCGCCCGTTCAGACCTGTCAGCGCCGCTAGCGCTGGGGGAGATATCGACAAGCTATACCCGTATGGAAAAAAACACAGTGTTACCACAGATTGAAACACACTGTGGTACATAGTGTTCATACCACACTGTGAAATTTTGTGATTTTGGGACGTGTGGTAAATATGTGTTCTTACCCAATGGTACCACAGCGTTGTCACACCGTGGCAACACTGTGGTATTTCCACAGTGTGGTAAGAACACATATTTCACGGTGTGGTAATACTGGAATACATCACATAGTCCACCACACTAGATTCACATAGTCACCACAAAAAAAAAATCCACATAGTGACCACACTGTGGTACACACACACCATATAGCAAATACAAAAAACATTGAACTAAGGTGGGATTCGAACTAGGGATCTCTAGCACGGAGCTATTTCGGATCGCTTGGTTAGTGTCGGTTTTTAGGGGTATATATACCCTAACACTAACCCTTCCCTTATGGAACAATCATAGTGTTACCACACGGTTACCAAACTATGTTCACATAGTCAATTCTGTCTAATGTATGTGGAAATGGTGTGTTTTCACAGTGTTATCACAGTGTTGAGTTTCATACTATGTGGTTTACCACACAATAATCACATAGTCCAACACAGTGTCCACAACTTAACACATATTTACCACAGTGTGTTATCCAGCCCACTATGTGTATAGCATGTGGTCATATATTACCCTAACCTTAATGTTTGTGGCTATAGGTCAGATTTAGTGGCTATAGGTCAGATTTAGTGGCTATAGGTCAGATTTAGTGGCTATAGGTCAGATTTAGTGGCTATAGCTGGGCCAGTAAATATGAGCTTCGGGCAAGCAAAATTTCACAAATTTAAAATTTAATTTGCCCAAAATTAAGGCCATCCGTCAAACAAAGGCGGGTGGGGGGGGGGGGGGGGGGGGGCGGGGGGTGGCCATGTAGAAATCATCCGTCAAGCAAAATAGAGGCCATCTGTCAAACTAAGGGGGAGGGGAGGGGGGGGGGGGGGTGTCCGTCAATAATAAAGTGAACAAAGGATAAACTGTCCAGGCATCTGTCAAACCAACTTGTGGCGGGAAGTGGTGTCCATCAAAAGTAAGGGTTAAACAACCCAATATTTTTTCCCTAGTTTGCGGACTGCTGCTCTAAAAACAAGAAGAAGATTCTTTTATACTTTTTCCCACAGATGCTCTTACACCCATGTGATCCATTTTGAACTTTTTGAACCAAAATGTTGAATTTAAGTGACCTTGATGTTCCACTTATTTGACTTTGACAACATTGAAAACTAGATTAAATATACAATTTCACTGTAATTGAACTTAGAAAACAGTTTGTATGAGACAAAAACTGATATTTTTATGTAGAGTGATTCAGAACTAGGGTTATTGAAATAAGATATGGTAATTACTCGTATATGCCAATAAAGGATAGGAAAATGTTTTGATGTTATATTTTATTTATATTTTTACAGGGAAATTATTATGGTAACTGACATTATGCTAAAGAAGCCTTGAAATTCCTGGGTTATGTAGGATTAAAATATTTCTTGTACATAAAATCTTTACTTTGTTTATACATGTGGGATGCTATATTTCAATGTTCAAAACTAAAATCAGGAAATATTGAAATTTTCTTAGAAACTGAAACATTTTAGTTCCAACGGACAAGTAATTTGCAAACGTTACTGATGCTGCGGTATATGTGGTAACTGTTAATTTAGAAACCTGTGACCCCATATTAACACATTTTAAAAACAAAATTGAATAGAAACCTATTTATCATAGTGTTGTATTAGTTGTTGACTAAGTGACTATTTATAAGGTAAAATACATGACGGTAACACACACTTTGTATGCACTATGTGTGGCAACACAAAGTCAACACTATATCAACACTATGAACACACGATTAACACATGATGGACTAGATAACACACTGTGTTGATAACACAGTGATTCATTGTATCACAATGTGGTAACACTATGACCACATGCTATACACATAGTGGGCTGGATAACACACTGTGGTAATTATATGTTACGCTGTGTAAACTGGATGACTATGTGAGTATTGTGTGGTTATTTCATGGTGTATGAGACCCAACACTGTGAACAAACTGTGTTACACAGAAATTCATTGAATCACACTGTGGCAACACTATGATCACATCTATTCGGCCCTAGATCAATTTATAATTTTGCCAATATATAGATTAGTAGGCGGTTTCTTGGCCAAATTTTGATAATCCTATATTAGTACAATTATATTCTTTCACATTATTGGTAATAAGAGCTTCCATTTCATTTTTTGAGAGGGGGGCGTTTCCAAAACTGGCCTTTACCTTTAAAGGCGTAGTTCAATTTTGCACGAAATAATTTGTTTGTGTGATAAAGAAAAACTGAATGTAACACTTGATAGAGCATACGATTTTAATGACAGATTAAACTTTATTTGATCAAAATCGGTTCAGAATCGGCTGAAATATTAATAGATATATCCTCTGGGAATAAATCGGGGCCCCAGAAATGCTTATAATTTCTCAACAATTTGTAAAAGAGGTTTTTAAATAGTTGTTAAAGATTTCTCTATTTAGTCATTATTTTTCAACAAAACATCACATGCCTTACTTTGTTTGAAAAATGGTTGAAACCAATGCTTTTTTAAAGAGCCCCCTCTTGTGTTTTAATGGCTCTTTTTAACGATAACAGGCTTTTTACTTAGTCGTTTGTAATTTTCTTTTCCTTTCGAGCATGGTGGAGTTATAAATATAAGTTTGTATAATGTTATTGGTTATTATATTCCACATACTAAGAATCTTGCTCTACGATTGGTCAAAAGTTAATCACGTGATGAAATATAGTTTCGCCCATCATTGATGGGAGAAGAAAAGTTCGTTACACTGTGTAGATATTTTGGGTGAAAGTGCGTTGCACTCACTAGATAGTCGGTAAAAGTGCGTTGCACTGTGTAGATTTGTTCGCGCGCAAGTATACGCGTGCGCGCGTTAGTGCGCAGAAAGATAGCGCGCTGATGCACAACTATTGCGCGCGGCTACGCCTAATAGACAATGGTATAATTTTTATAAGCGTCTTTGACTTTTAATAATAAATCTTGTTCATGTGCAGGATTGACGAAATTAAAATAAAAGACTCGATCAATTGCTCAATATTCCAAACTTTTTAGCCCTTTGTGTTAGTTATAGGTCGTTTGTGATCAAAATAATTGATGTGGAATATAAAGCAAATAATCACCTTTTTGTTTCAGGCGATGGCAAACTATCACTTCCTCGGCGAGCTGTAACCAAATGTTTTGTTTGAAAGGCGCTTCATAACATGTCCATTTGTGTGCCGTAATGACGCCAATTATTTTGCACAGCACTTGATTTTACGGATTCTGATCAACATGGGTTTCGAAATTTCTGTAATATAATTTATGTTATCGTAACATCTAAAGTAAATGTTAATCCTTATGAAGATCATCATCTCCACTATTATTTTTGTAAATTAGCTTGGTATATTCTGTGGTTCAAGCATTTCTTATTCACTTTCCCAGGCACATTGTCCTTATAGAAAAATAGCCCCCGCACACTGCTTACAAATCATACGTCAAACACATACCTCGAACCGAATTCTACGTTCAAGCGCTTATCAAATATATATATACGTTATCAAAACTATATTTGTGTGTACCGTGTACCACGTCAAGCATGAAACGCGCCGATGTGAACAGGCAAAGTTGTATTGCCTTTGTAAAGGAGTATAGCTGAAAGAGAAACCCATCTATCAGTTCGCATAGCTTGAACGGTAGGAGACTGCTAACGTCGCATGTATAAAAGCAACACATATCATGTATTTTGCAATACCACACAAATACACTTATTAACATATTCATGTAGCTCTGTAGTATACATATCAGAGAATTGGAATAGCACTCAAATGAATAGCCTGCCGATGATTACACAACACAACTTTACACTTTTTTGCTATCTGCTTCAATGTGGATATAATCCACGCCATACTTATGATTTAATATTCGCAATCAAAAGTGTCAAGAGTTATATTTAACATCTATTACAAATGAAATGGGCGGTGTTTGAATGCAAACATTTACTTTTTGCTCAAATGTACAAACAGTGACTGTGTTAAAGTGACTGTGTTATTAGACGATTATGTTGCATAAGAGCTTTTTATAAAGAGGTTAAATTCTAAACTCACAACAATACGTTTTATGTTAATTTGTTGAGGCCAAGGTATTACATGGCATTCATGGTAGGTTTTAGTCCGTTCAGGACCGGTCCGAAAAATACTCGGGCTTGGGTCTAAGAAGAATACATACCACAGCTAATGGAATTGATATTGATCAGCCGATTAAACCGGTTTACCCGTTTTTGACTAATACAAAGTTATGAAGAGGCTACTAGTAGTTGCAAAATGATCAGGTAGGCTATATACGAGGCTTCCAATGAAGAATTCAACGTTTAATGAATTAACTGTTTTTGTTTACACTCGGCCGTTAATACTTATTTGTTATGTTTTCAGCATAACCGAACGAGCGTTACATGAATTGCCATTAAACAGATCATTCACGAGTAACTTAGTGAAACACAGTGGCGTAGCGATAGGGGGACATAGGTGACGTGCCCCCCCCCCCCCTCCCTAATAATTTGAAGAAAAAAAACATTTCGCCACTGGTGAAACGAACAGCAGAGATTAGTTATACAACTGAAGTCACACTGACGAAGATACATCGATCGTCCTCTCAACAAATGTATTAAGTAACATCATTTTTCCAGATTAATCAGCTAAATAGTAACGATCAAATGTAGCTTTGCCATTAAAGGGACATAGTAACATTGTCAAAATCTTAAAAACTTACTTGGAGCTAAAGTGGTTCTCTCATACTTTGTCATATTCATATTAACATTAAAAGGACGGGACAGGTTTCTTTTTTTTTCTTCAAATTTCCATTTCGTTCAAAAGATATTTACGATTGAAGTGTTCAGATGTTAAACGGTCTACGGGATGATTTATACCGTATGTAAGGTATGTGTAATCAGTAGGTAAATATCACTTTGCGTTTTTGCTCATGTCTTGGCAAAACAAAAACCCATCTAATTAACATGAAATGTACACACATTACTTTGTGGACATATCAGATCACATCAATACACATATTATTAATCAGTAATAATGTTTTGCACTTGCCCATAAAGTTATTAGATCAAGGTACACCTCGTTCTTTTTCTATGATAAAAAAATATCTCTCAGAAGAATCGTACAATGATAATTGGTGTAGGGGGAACAGTAATCATTATATTGGTTATACATTTTGCATTTAACAGAAGGGACCTAGTAATTGTGCCCGAAAAGTTATAAGTATCAACGAAATTAACCAACATATTATTTTGAAACAAATAAATAAATGCAAATTAAATGAATTATTGAAATAATTGTAAAAACTGCATTTAGTCGCATTAACTCTTGGTTTTCCATTAAAGTTAATCTTACTAATATCACATTTGACATTCCATAACACAAATCATTATTTATTCTGTATACAGTAGTTTCCCCCAAAATAGCATTACTTTTGTATTTCTCATATTATCGTTAAATTACATACCTTTATCTACATATTTAATTTGTTGTTAATTATCTGTGTACTTTTACTAGAACCCGTCTCCCTTTTCGTGATGCATGTGTGCATCTCCTGTCATCTGTCATGTAAAGTATTTTTCAACTACACCATGACACAGTAACGTAGCGTGCTCGGACTGATTGGGGAGGTGAGGCACACCTTATGTTTTCTTTTTTTTCTTCTTCAAAACTTACTTACATAATGTCCCCTTATTTTTTCTACTGTTCCCGAGTTATTTCCCGAGTTATTGGGGACACGTGCCATGTCATCATGTAATACAAGTCAATTTTCCGGACCTAGCCTCCTCTTTGTCTCTCGCTGTCCCTCTCTCTCTTTCTATTTACCTACCTTTCTCGATAATATTACTCTTTAGAGCCACGCTAGGAATAAAAATATATATTTTACATTTATATATTATTAAGGGTCTTTAACATGAAGCAAAACATACTGTAATCACAATGATAATGTGTACTTACCGAATTTTCATGATGCCTCTATATGAATATATAGGGTCCGCTGCATATGCATGCTGGTTCTGACAATCCCATTCTCATATCCTTATACTAAAATACGGGGATGGGTCAATCATAAATGGCGTGTTTCTATAATATTGTCGTGATATTGTTCCGACTGTTCGCGTTACAGGTAAAATTATGAAATATTTGAGTCTGATGATGTTCTTTGACAGTAGAATGATACTTGAACTCGCATGCCCGACTTTCCGAAGCTATATTTCACTAAATATTCCTCTGTAACAGGAGGCGCACCAAGCACAAACTGAGACAATTACCCGCCAAAGCGTATGACATTGAGGGTGTAAGACAAGTAATGCACTTTTATTGATGGTCCCAGCAGGCAACGACCTACTAAATGTGTACCGTGTATCCCGGACGACAGATCTGTGATTAGAAGGATTGGATTGGAAATAACTTTAACGACACCGCAACACTAGTGTCTCATATAGTGTCATACAGGTAAGCTTATACCCCAAATAGAGTAAAGCTATTTCTCAAGTAAGGCATTAATGCCCAAATAACAATTTTTCAAAAGACACAAAGTACTTACTAAGCTGGACCACGAGGGGTCAAAACAAATTTGGATGATATACGCGGGTTTTCCCCATTTATTTACTGTTTAGCCATGAAATTCAAAATACCTATTCCCGCACTGTTATTTAAATGTGTAAACACCCACCGGGATTTCTCCCTGCTCTTTACGAAAAAATGAGATGTGTTCTTTAGCGTGCATGAGGATTGGGTGATTGGAAGGAGGCACAGAGTGATGTCCCGCGCGGAATGCATTCACCCGTATCATTCACAATAACCGCCATCCCCCACGCACACGACCCCACGCTCTCAAATGTGGTAATTCCCCGTGTGATGACTCGGCTGCATTTGCTGAGGTTCTTATTATCGTAGATAACCGTTGTCGATTCACTGTTGACCCCTGGTAAGACTAGAGCTACATGACTATATGGCTGACACACATGGTAGGCCTAACTGCATGTTGGATCGATGATTTTTCCATGGCGGTACCATTTTTTTTTTAATATTAAAATTGATGGTGATAATCCAGTAAATCCACGGCACTTGTCTGGCCCCATTTGTGTCAAACATTCAAAGGCGTCCCAAAGTTATGGACTGCATATTTGCTTGAGAAAAGTAATTGAACCATGCATTCAATTCTCGCATTGTTAAAACCGTGGTAACACAACGACTGATGTGTAGGTATCGTTACATCACTGTTGAACCATGGTTAATCGATGGTTAAACCGTTTAGGTAAACCATGAATAAATTGGGCGTTTACCATATAAACACAAATAAATTAACGGTTTTATAAACTGGTTCATAAGCTGCTCGAAATATTTCTCAAAAAGAATGAAAATCATAGTAATTATTTCCTCGCTACAAAGCCACCTCACAGAATGGTGTTTCGTGTTTCACATTTTGTTTACTTGTATTGTAATACAATAAACATGTTGGTCCAGAACAGCTGCATAGTATGAAGAGGTAAACATTAGTGATGTTAAAATCATATTTTTTTTTTTATTATCTGATGCTTTATGTGAAGCGTTGTTTTAATTAGCAGAAGCTCTTTGACACTCCTTCACGTACATTATTTCCCCGTTCCATCGTTCATACTCAGGCTTATCAAATTATTGGATGACACGCCACGTTCCATTAACATAAAGAGAGAGGACCATTATTTATTTGAGAAGAGTTAAGACAATTGTTTAATCAATAAAGATAAGCCAAATATATATTTACTCTCAGCACCATACATTATACATCAAATATATGTTTCAAAGTTTGACCAGCTAGGATAAAATAAGATGCTTTGATTATGATACAAATGAAACTTACAACAACAACGACACTAATATATTGTCTCCTTTCAGAGAATTTGATAAGCGAGGCAAAATTCAATATATTGTCAGTGGGGCCATTATATTTGTTTGCATGAACTATTGTAGTAGGATCGAAAAACGTCTTTTCGTCTGCAATAGTTATAAGCAATGATTGTACAGATTGTTGATATACGCGGGTTTTCCCCATTTATTTACTGTTTAGCCATGAAATTCAAAATATGACATTGACGATGGTAGTGGAATTTTGTTTAAATTGTACAAAATTTGACAGAAAAAAAAGGGATCTGGTAAGTTTGCTTACATGTGCAAGAAGTAAGATCATGGATTTGGAAATCCATTTAACTTTAAAATAACTATCAATTAAGTCATACATTACTTATTGGACAATGCATATTCGATCACACAAAATACACACTTTATTAACCATTTGCTATATTTTGGCACATGTCAACAAAGTAGCAAGATCTTTGTATTTGTAATATAGTGATACATTAAGTTTAAGGCAATAATCTATGTATATTTGGTGCTTCAAGTATTTCTCATTGATACCGTCAGTTTCCCAGCACCTGTATTTAATAGTATACGACTTGTATTAAAAAAAACCTCAATACCAATACGTTTTATAAAAAACATATAACACGTCCCTCGAGCAAAAATAATATGTGTCATGAACTCGCCTCCAAATACGGTGGCGCCGTTACATTTTGAGTTTTTTTGCTACCATTTTCTTAATTTGTTTCAAAACCTGAAAACCTTTCTTAACAAATTTGGTATCATTTTAAAGAGCTTTCAGAATACTATCTATCTGCAAAGTTTGAATGGTATACCTCTTCCCAAAGTGGAGATACAGCTATTTGAAGGTTGGAGCAAGAGGGTGGCGCAGGAAGCGGCGCCGCAGGAAGCGGCGCCTCTGTACAAAGTCTATGGGAGAATGCCTCTCAAAGTGCAATGTTTCTTAAAACGTTAATAACTTTGTCAAAACTAGATGTATAGCAACAATGTTGGTATCAAATGAAAGCTAAAACATTGAACTTTAATGTCAGGTGATTGAAAAGTGTTTTTGCCACATCAAATTTTTATTAAATCAACACAAACATAGAAAATTGGGGGTTTCCGACTACTTTCCTGTACATACTCTATGGGGGCACAATCTTGACCGATACATTTTGTGAATTCTTGGTAAAAACGTTAATATCTTCAAAAAGAACGGGTTTAAGACTACAAATTTGGTATCAAATTAAAGCTTACTTACCACACTGTATTATGGCTCATCATATTTAGGCTTTACTCTATATTCCATTCATCTAGTGACTCCTACTTAGTGAAAATTATTGATTATTTAAACCAAAAAAATTCATGAAGTATGAATTAAAAAATCTCCCGCAAAATAATAATTTACCCCAGACAATATAATATTGCTGTTAAGGTCTAAGTCTGCTCTGCATGAAAACATTATAATTTCTTGTCTAGAGCTACTTTAGAAAAAGTTATCAGGAAAATATTGACCTCTAAAACTGTAAACAAAATTTCATGTTTTGGTTAATATGAACAATTAACTGTACACATAGTGTTATTTCTGAGTGCATATTTGGGTTCCTTGTGAAATTTCCTTTCAGAAAATGTATAGTTTTGATAGGGTAGGGGGTCTTCCTCAGAAAATATTTGCTCTCAACTGTAACATTGTCCCGCAGAAGCCCAAAACGGCATGTAACGCAAAAGGAGGCGACCTCACGACGCATGACCATATATTTTTTTAAACAGCAATACGTCCCCGCTCTGTGTAAACTGATTATGTTACACAAAAATATATTTGTGTATACTACGTCAAGCATGAAACTCGCCAATGTGAACAGAAAAATGAACTCGTAAAAAAAATCACAAATGGAAATATTTGCGCCTCTGTCATCAAATCCAAAAACGGTGGAAAATGGTGAAGCAGGGCATGGCTTGGCTAGTCTCCTGTGGATCTTTACCCTTGCTCAAAGTCGAATAAGTAAGAATAAACGGACTGATTACAATGGAACACGACCTCGGAACGAACATAGACGACGAACTAGAATAATGGAAAGAGTGGCAACTTGGAACATTTGCGGAATAAAAGACAAAGAACCAGAGATAATACTAGACATGGAGAAGTACAACTATAAGATTCTAGGGATATCAGATACAAGGCTTGAAAGGGAAAGGTATGACCCAGACACACAACAACTATGTCCTTTGTTGGAGCGGAGTGAACACAAGCAGGAGAGCAAAACATGGAGAGGGTTTCCTGATACATCCAGACATAGCAAGCTCCATTACAGACGTGCAGTACTTGTCAGAGAGGCTGATGTCGGTGAGAATCTGCAGAGGCGACACTCATCATACATACATACAGGTGTATGCACCATGTAATGATTCAACAACAGAGGAGGAAAAGAATGCCTTCATTGAAGAAATCTCAGACCTCATAACACAGACCAAAGACACAGATAACCTGACGGTAATGGGAGACTTCAATGCACATGTTGGGGGAGATAGAGCACCATGGGAAAGATACTTGGGTCCACATGGGGACAACAGACGCAACCGAAATTACAACGGTCAACTGCTACTTGAACTCTGTGCCCAACATGATCTCTTCATTACGAACACCTTCTTCCAGCACAGAGAGAGTCAGACTGCTACCTGGTACAAATGGAATGATCTGGGTATCAATTCTCAGGTCGACTTCATCCTCTCAAGGTTAACGGACAGACACAACATCATGGATGCCAAGGTTCTACCTAAGATCACACCTACTACCGACCACAGGCCAATAGTAATGGACAGAATTACCAATAATCCTCCACACAAGAACAAACGCTGTCCATCAATTTTCGTCATGAACTTGAAGAAATTAATGATCCCGATGTTTGCAATAAAATCAAGGAAGAATGGAGAATCAATTTGAGACAATCAAACACAAAAATGGCACTGTCGAGGAAGAATGGTCGTGGTTCAAAGAAGCTCTTAACAAAACATTAAAGGCTGAATGTGGGATGACAAAGAAAGGAACCAGCCCTAAGAAGAAAACAGCATGGTGGAATGAGGAAGTAAAGAAAGCAGTAAAGGAAAAGAAAGAAGCTTTCCATAAATGGCAAGGGACAAGAACGGATGACGACTACAATGTCTACAAGGACGCTAGGAAGAGAGCTAAAGAAGTGGTGAAGGACTCCAAAGATGAAGCATGGAATGACTTCGGAAATGAGCTAGCCAACAAGAAAAAGACGTCAACCAAAGAATTCTATAAAGCAGTGAAGGCTTTTCAACAAAAGGACACACCCTTTGACCCTTCTACAATAGTTAATGATGAAGATGGCAACCCCCTATCTGGAGATACTGAGCAGAGTGATCGCTGGGCAGAGTACTTTGAGGCTTTGTTAAACCCAAACCAGATCGGAGCTGACAGACAACCTGACATCTTTCATCCAGCACACACAGACCATTATGAACCAGATAGTATGGAATCAGAAGTAAGAGCATCACTAAAGACGGCTCCGAAAGGGAAAGCAGCAGGGGTTGATGGCATCACCACTGAGGCTATTCTTGCATGTGGTGACATCGGTATCAAATGGATCACAAGGGTATACCAAACAGCATGGCGAGACAAATCAGCACCAGACGACTGGCAGAAAGCAATTATTATCCCCATATGGAAGAAGAAGGGAAGCAAGCGAGAATGTGGAAACTACAGAGGGATTTCCCTTTTGAGCCACGCTGGTAAGACATATGCCAAAATTCTAGAAAGGAGAATGAGACCTATAGTAGAAGCTCAACTTAGTCCCAATCAATGTGGTTTTAGGAAAGGGAAAGGATGCACAGATGCTATCTTTGCACTCAGACAACTTTGTGAGAGAAGCATAGAGTTTGACCAGGAGATGCACATTGCTTTCATTGATCAGGAGAAGGCTTTTGATCGTATTAACAGGAGCAAGCTCTGGAAGGTCCTTGAAGAATATGGCGTAAAGGGGGCACTGCTTGACAACATTAGAGCGCTGTACCAAAGCACATCATGTACTGTTCGCACCAGATCAGGACAAACGAGATGGTTTGAAGTAAAATGCGGGGTTCGTCAAGGATGCGTGCTTTCACCACTACTGTTCATTGTCTTCATGGATAGAATAACCAGAGAAGCAAATCCAGGAGATGGCGAACTCAACGAACTACTTTTGCCGACGACCAGACCATCATCCACAGCACAGAAAACAGCTTGCATCACCACCTTGACAAACTCAATGCAGCATGTAAAGAACATGGGATGACAATCAGCACCTCAAAGACTGAAACAATGCTAGTTTGTCGACAGAAAAGGACCCATCAACTCCACATTGACGGTCAACCTCTAAAGCAAGTGAGGGAATTTAAGTACTTGGGATGTTACTTCATGGAAAATGGGCAAATGAAGAGAGAGATAGAAGCAAGATGTCAGAAAGCGACCAGCATTACCGGGTCTTCTTTCACCTATACTCACACACAGAGCAGTAGACATGGGGGCAAAGAAAAGTATTTATAATCAACTTTTCACACCAACACTTACATATCAGGCTCAAACATGGACAACCAACACCAAAGTAGAAAGGAAGGTAACAACTTGCGAAATGAAGTGCCTCAGGAAGATTGTCAACAAAACAAAGGAGGGACAGGATAAGAAACGAACGAGTCAGGGAAATGGTAGGGGTTGAACCAATGACCCAGCATGTTGAAAGACACAGGCTGAACTGGTTTAGTCACATTGCGAGGATGAAAACTGACGAGCCAGCGATAAAGGCATACAGTCAGATGAAATCAGGGAACAGACCGCAAGGGAAGGCCACGACGTAGATGGATAGATGGAATCAAGAAGGACATGTGGAACCATGAATTTGACACTGGCTGAGGCAACCCACCGCGCTCAGCAGAGAAAACTGTATTATTCTTTCCGGCGACACCCTCTGGGTATACAGCCAGTAGATTAAAGAAGAAGAAGAAGTCAATCAAATCGAAACAGTAGTCCATCATTGAATCCAACTGAGACGAAAAAGCCCTGAAAAGGACTATGGGAGTCCTAGAAAGGACTGTTGGTGTCTAGTCCCTCCTACCATCCACCCTCTCCTCGCAATACCAACAGTCCTTTCTAGGACTATCAACAGTCCTTTCTAGGACTACCAACTGTCCTTTTTAGGACTCTCCTAGAAAGAATACCAACAGTCCTTTTCAGGACTATCCCAACAGTCCTTTCTAGGACTAACAACAGTCCTTTCTAGGACTACCAATTGTCCTTTTTAGGACTCTCCTAGAAAGAATACCAACAGTCTTTTTCAGGACTATCCCAACAGTCCTTTATAGGACTACCAACAGTCCTTTCTAGGACTATCAACAGTCCTTTCTAGGACTACCAACAGTTCTTTTTAGAACTCTCCTAGAAAGAATACCAACAGTTCTTTTCAGAACTACACCAACAGTCCTTTCTAGGACTACCATAGTCCTTTTCAGGGCTTACCAATCCACCCATCTCACATGGTGTACACGTAAACCACACGTATTATATACACCACCATGGAAACCGATACTTACAAGCAACATTTAACATATTGCATTGTAGATACATGTACGTATTACACTTATGGCAGTATTGTAAAATCATAAAGTGGAATAACTGCTGGCCTATAATATACGGTATCTAGTATACGGTATTGAAAAAAAACATTAAAATACATTGAAAAGGGACAAATGATTTTTAAATCATTCAAACTTGTGTAGCTACTTATGGGCGTTCATGGAAAACTGTTGGTCCGAAATGAATGCATTAAAACACTTTTGCAAACAAAAAGGAAAACATAAAACATACTCCAAAATACAAATTAACACTCAAAATGTAAGTCATGGAAACCATTATATAGTGGCGAAGACAGGAATTTTTCAGAGGGGGGGGGGGAGGGGCGTTATCAAACAAACTGATCTGTCGATTTTTTTTTTGCTATTTTGAACCCCCGTAAGTGATGTTTTCCACATCACATTTTCACTTGGCAGTCCAAGGGGGGGGGGGGGGGGGTTAAACCCCCTAACCCCCCCCCCCCCCCCCTCCCCCGTAGATCCGCCACTGGAAATAGTAGACAAACTCATTACTCCATACTTTAAAATAAATGTAGAATGAAAATAAGGAGACTTTGGATACGGCAGAAATTTAGTATCCCATAAAAAAAAACAATGCCTGCGGTGTTTATTGATGGTTATTTAAAGTTGAAAGTACCTTAAAAATTATATATTATAATATCGTAACTTATAAAGCTTCAAATATATCCTCCTATCTGAGAAATAAATTAACCTACTCACAAGTCAATATTATTACCTGTTTACCTGGTATCTGTTTACTTGTCTCTTCTGCACGTTAACCATTAACTAGCGTTTTATCACACATAATGGAAATTATGGAAACATTATTAATCTGAAGCAATAGAACAGCATCGTTATGATATATCATGTACATTTATATTGCTATGTCTACTACAAGAAGTAAAGAAATTATCCAAGCACCTGTCAAGATGATAATACAATCAAGACGCCCACAGACTTCTGAAAGTTTTTCCATGAATTTTGCAAAATATAGTTGAAATTAGTTTTCTTATTGTCGGTGTGGTCATTAAGTCGTATTATTAACTTTGCCATGTTAATTTGTTTGGCATTGTTTTCTGTAATTTAAAATATTCACACATTACAACTTCTCATTTTATGTTTTATCATAAAAACTGTCTATCAATGTTGCTGCTGCAATAAAGCGTATATCAATACAAATAATGTTCAAACACGTAATGTCGCTTGAGAAGCATTCCTTAAAAGGTACCACAACAAAAAATGTATTCTTATAAATCAAAGGTAACATTTTTAGTTATCTATTCCACCAATAAGTTCAGAAAAATATGTTTCCAGAAAAAAAAAACTATATATTACAAAACGCATCACCACACTAAAGCGTTTGTTCATGGGTCTTTGTTCTAGGTGTCTGTTGTCTCCAAACGTTCGCGTGAATATAATTGACGCACTCAAAGACGTTTGGCGCAAACGGAACCATGAGGCCATGTTGGCACCGTAAGTGGTGGTAATTAATTGTATTGTTTATGAATTACACAATCTTTTGCAAGTGTAGGGTAATAACTGACAGCGGTACAAAAACATGCATCTGTGTTTTGTTCATGGTATGGTGGTCCCCTTTAAAGAGGTAGGGTTGATTTTAAAAAACTACATATCTATTATACCACTTAACAAATAAAATTACTCCAACATTGAATAGTCTAGATTCTGAAGTGTTCGTACGGGTATCGAGTAAAGTTAGTGACACAATATTAACATTGTTAATGTACAATGTTTGGGTGCGGTTCGTTATTCGGAAGGTTAGTTATCGTATACCTGAGGATTCGTTTATTCGAAAATTAAATAGGGTTCGTTAATCCAAACATTTGTTGCAATAATCCGAAGGTTCGGTATTCCGAAGGTTCGGTATTCCGAAGGTTCGATATCCCGAAGGTTCTTATTCTGAAGGTTCGTTTATTCGAAATTTAAATAGGTTTCGATATTCCGAAGGTTCGATTATCCAAAATTTAAATGGGGTTCGTTAATCCGAAAATGAAATGAGGTTTGTTATTCCGAAATGCAATAGGGTTCGTTAATCCGAAAATGATATGGGTTCTTATTGAACCTTTCGGATTAACGAACCTCATTTCATTTTCGGATTAACAAACCCCATTTAATTTTCGGAATAATAAACCTTCGGAAAACGAACCTTCGGAATAACGAACCTTCGGAATCACGAACCTTCGGAATAACGAGCTGTAACCAAATGTTTTTGGATGACAAGGCGCTTCAAAACATTTCCATTTGTGTGCGGTAATGACGCTAATTATTTAGCACATGACTTAATTTTACGGATACTGATCAACATGGGATTCGAAATTACTGTAATATAATTCATGTAATCGTAACATCGAAAGTAAATGTTGGTCCCAACTACTTTTAAGTGAACCATTACGTTAAAGGGATAGTTGAGTTTTGGTATAGAGGGCGCTACACAAAATAATTTGTTGTGAGATAATGACAAACTGAGTGTCAAATTCGAAAGAGCATCCATTTTCAGTGACAGAATAAACTTTATTTGATCATAATCGGTTCAGAAATGGCTGAAATATCCATAAACATAACCATTTGTAATAATTGTGGGCCCCCACAATTATTCGATAATTTTGAACCAGCCGTTAAACAAATTGTAAAAATGCTTCCTCTTTTCAAAAATTTACAAAAGAGGTTTTTAAATAGTTGTTGATTATCTCTCTATCTAATCACTATTTCAACAAAACATCACATGCAAAATATTTTTGTTTAAATGGTTGAAACCGATGAGTGTTTAGAGAGCACCCTCTTGAGTTTTAACGGCTCTTTTTTAATGATAACATGCTTTTTACTTAGTCATTTGTAATGTTTTATTCCTTTCGAGCATGGTGGAGTTATAACTATTAGTTTGTAATGTATTGGTGCAGGTTTTGGTTACTAAAATTCAGTTTGACCAAAACTGTACTCTCTTTACCAGAACTCACTTATCCCTTTAACCGTCTTGTTATGAAGATCATCATCTCAACTATAATGTTAGTCAATTAGCTTGGTATATTCGGTGGTTCAAGCATTTCCCTATAAACACAGTTTCCCAGGCACATTCTCCTTATAGAAAATATCCCCCGCACACTGCTTACAAATCATATGTCATACCACATAACTCGAACCGAAATAATAGAAAGAGAACTACGTTCAAGCGCTTATCAAATATACGTTATCAAAACTATATTTTGTGTGTACCGCGTGTACTACATCAAGCATGAAACGCGCCAATGTGAACAGCCAAATTTGTACTCGTGGAAAAAAAAATACAAAAACGAAATATGTTTGCCTTTGTTAAGGAGTATAGCTGAAAAAGAAATGTAACAATTATACCAACACTGTAGGTGAAACATCTGTCTGTTCGCATAGCTTAAACGATGGGAGATTTCTAACGTCTCATGTAAAGCAACACATAACATGTATATCGCAATACCACATAAATATACATAACATATTCGTGGAGCTCTGTAGTATACATATCACAGAATTGAAATAGCACTCAAATAATTAATAACCTGCCGATGATTTCGCAACACAACTTTACACTTTTCAGCTATCTTCTGCTTTAATGTGGATATAATCCACGCCATACTTATGATTACTCACAATCAAAAGTGTCAAAGAGTTTTATTGAACATCCATTACAAATGAAATGGGTGGTGTTTGTACACAAAAATGGAATTCAATGTTTAAATAACAGAACTGTGCTATTACCTTGTTGTATTAAAGGGATAGTTGATATTTGGTAAAGAGAGTAGCCTACAGTTTTGGTCAAACTGAATTTTAGTAACCAAAACATGCACCATTACATTACAAACTGAAATTATAACTCCACCATGCTCGAAAGGAATACAAAATTACAAATGATTAAAAAGAGCCGTTAAAACTCAAGAGGGCTTTTTCTAACCAGTCATCGGTTTCATCCATTTTAAATGAAATTGTATGCATGTGATGATTTGTTACTCGACAACTATTTAAAACCTCTTATGTAAATTTTTGAAAAGAGGAAGCATTTGTAAAATTTGTTAACGGATGGTTCATAATTATCGAGTAATTGTGGGGCCCTACAATGTTTACAAATGGTTATGTTAATGGATATTTTAGCCATTTCTGAACCAATTTTGTTCAAATAAAGTTTATTCTGTCATTAAAATTGTATTCGGAATCACGAACCTTCGGAATAACGAGCTGTAACCAAATGTTTTTGGATGACAAGGCGCTTCAAAACATTTCCATTTGTGTGCGGTAATGACGCTAATTATTTAGCACATGACTTGATTTTACGGATACTGATCAACATGGGATTCGAAATTACTGTAATATAATTCATGTAATCGTAACATCTAAAGTATATGTTGGTCCCAACTACTTTTAAGTGAACCATTACGTTAACCGTCTTGTTTTAAAGATCATCATCTCCACTATCATTTTTGTCAATTAGCTTGGTATATTCGGTGGTTCAAGCATTTCTTATTCAGTTTCCCAGGCACATTCTCCTTATAGAAAAATTATCCCCCGCACACTGCTTACAAATCATACATCAAACACATACCTCGAACCAAAATTATAGAAAGAGAACTACGTTCAAGTGCTTATCAAATATACGTTATCAAAACTATATTTGAAGAGCTTAATTCCAAAAGGAGCTATATTCACTTTCCCTATAAAAATGCGTTAACGATATCAGCGCATTAATAAGCTACGTAGCTATCTAGAAATCTGAATTTTAGGACGAATTACAAGATCAAAATCAAAGTATGGAACGTTCAATTTTCATATTCCAATAGGCACGTGTACAAAGTTGGACAAATAAACTGATTCTCTCCGAAATTGAAAAAGTGGACATAGCCCCTTTTGGAAATAAGCTCCTTTTGGAAATAAGCTCTATTTTGTGTGTACTGTGTACCACGTCAAGCATGAAACGCGCCAATGTGAACAGGCAAATTAAAAGGAAATATGTTTGCCTTTGTAAAGGAGTATAGCTGACAGAGAAACCCGACAACTATACCAATACTGTAGATGAAATATATGTCTGTTCGTAAAGCTTGAACGGTGGGAGACTGCTAACGTCGCATGTAAAGCAACACATATCATGTATATTAGAATACGGCACAAATATACTTATTAATATATTCTTGTAGCTCTGTAGTATACATACCAGAGAATTGGAATAGCACTCAAATAATTAATAGCCTGCCGATTATTACACAACACAGCTTTACACTTTTCAGCTATCTGCTTTAATGTGGATATAATCCACGCCATGCTTATGATTTAATATTCGCCATCAAAAGTGTCAAGAGTTATATTTAACATCCATTACAAATGAAATGGGCAGCGTTTATACACAAAAATGTACTTTATGCTCAAATGTACAAACAGTGACTGTGTTATTAGACGATTGAGTTGCATAAGAGCTTTTTATAAAGAGGTTAAATTCTAAACTCACAACAATACTTTTTCTGTTAATTTGTTGAGGCCAGGTTAAAATGGCATTCATGGTAGGTTTTAACCCGTGGCAGGACCGGTCCGAAAAATACTCGGGCTTGGGTATTAGATGAATACATACCACATCTAATGATATTGATATTGATCAGCCGATCAGCCGATCAGCCACTAATACAAAGTTATGAAGAGGCTACTAGTAGTTGCATAATGTTCAGGTAGGCTACGAGGCTTCCAATTAAGAAATCAACGTTTAATGAATGAACTGTTTTTGTTGACACTCGGCTGTTATTACTTATTTGTTATGTTTTCAGCATAACCGAACGAGCGTATACATTAATTGCCATCAAACAGATTATTCACGAGTAACTTAGTGAAGCACAGTGGCGTAGCGACAGGGGGACATGGGGGACGTGTCTCCCCTCCCCCCCCCCCCCCCCTCCCTAATAATTTGAAGAAGAAAAAAAAAAAGAGAAACTATATATAAGGGGACATTTCGCCACTGGTTAAACGAACAGCAGAGATTAGTTATACAACTGAAGTCACACTGACGAAGATACATAAATCGTCCTCTCAACAAATGTATTAAGTAACATCATTTTTCCAGATTAATCAGCTAAATAGTAACGATGAAATGTAGCTTTGCCATTAAAGGGACATAGTAACATTGTCAAAATCTTAAAAACTTACTTGGAGCTAAAGTGGTTCTCTCATACTTTGTCATATTCATATTAACATTAAAAGGACGGGACAGGTTTCTTTTTTTTTCTTCAAATTACCATTTCGTTCGAAAGATATTTACGATTGAAGTGTTCAGATGTTAAACTGTCTACGGAATAATTTATACCGTGTGTAAGGTATGTGTAATCAGTAGGTGAATATCACTTTGCGTTTTTGCTCATGTCTTGGCAAAAACAAACCCAATCTAATTAAAATGGAATGTACATACATTACTTTGTGGACATATCAGATCACAGCAATACACATATTATTAATCAGCCATCATGTTTTGCACTTGCCCAGAAAGTTACTAGATCAAGGTACACCTCGTTCTTTTTTCTATGATAAAAAATATATCTCAGAAGTATCGTACAATGATAATTGGTAATCATTATATTGGTCATACATTTTGTATTTGACAGAAGGGACCTAGTAATTGTGCCCGAAAAAAAAAGTTATAAGCATGATAAGTATCAACGAAATTAACCAACATATTATTTGGAAACAAATAAATAAACGGAAATTAAATGAATTATTGAAATAATTGTAAAAACTGCATTTAGTCGCATTAACTCTTGGTTTTCCAAATAAAGTTAATCTTACTAACATCACATTTGACATTCCATAAAACAATACGTTATTTATTCTGTATACAGTAGTTTCCCCCAAAATAGCATTACTTTTGTATTTCTCATATTATCGTTAAATTACATACCTTTATCTACATATTTAATTTGTTGTTAATTATCTGTGTACTTTTACTAGAACCCGTCTCCCTTTTCGTGATGCATGTGTGCATCTCCTGTCATCTGTCATGTAAAGTGTTTTTCAACTACACCATGACACAGTAACGTAGCGTGCTCGGACTTATTGGAGGAGGTGATGAGGCACACCTTATGTTTTATTTTTTTTCTTCTTCAAAACTTACTTACATAATGTCCCCTTATGTTTTCTACTGTTTTTTCCCCCGAATTATTGGGGGCACGGATACTGATCAACATGGGATTCGAAATTACTGTAATATAATTCAGATCATCGTAACATCTAAAGTAAATGTTGGTCCCAACTACTTTTAAGTGAACCATTACGTTAACCGTCTTGTTATGAAGATCATCATCTCTAGTATAATGTTTGTCAATTAACTTGGTATATTCGGTGGTTCGAGCATTTCCCTATAAACACAGTTTCCCAGGCACATTCTCCTTATACAAAATAGCCCCCCCCCCCCCCCACACTGCTTACAAATCATATGTCATACCACATAACTCGAACCGAAATAAAAGAAAGAGAACTACCGCCGTTCAAAACTATATTATCA